>VURO01035514.1:9677-44951 GCA_015108175.1 Pelvicachromis taeniatus | reverse complement strand
GAGAGGGGTGTGTGGGGGGGAGGGGGGGGGGGGGGGGGGAGAGGGGTGGGGGGGGGAGGGGGGGGGTGGGTTGGTGTTGGTGGGGGGGGGGGGGGGGGGGTGGGGGGGGGGGGGGGGGGGGGGGGGGGGGGGGGGGGGGGGGGTCAGGTTGTTGGTAGCGAAAGTATTTACAGCTTGCTGATGAGACACCTCACAGTTATCCTCATCACCCCTTCCTCCTTTTCTGTCTCTTTCAACACAGACACACACCAGGACGCCTGTAATTAGACAGTTAAGTGTCACACAAATACTCATATAATGGTTACCTCAGTGTCCCATATATCTCCTATGACTCTGGAAGCACATATATAAAAGCACAGAATAAAAATGATGGACATTCATAGTAAACACTGCCTTTTCCATAAATACATAATCAAATAACATAGCTGAAATCTTACATACCAACAGCTTTATCGTTCTTTGCTTGCACTCAGAAATACACACACACTGTTATAACTCCATCGTCCTCTAAAATAGTAAACGGGCACGCCATCAGAGCGAGAAAACCCTGCGGAGGCCACGACATGCAGAGGGATGTGGAGGTGTCAAACATGGAAGTGTCAAACAGTGCCCACTCACCATCCCAAACCTTTCTTCATCCTTAGTATACGTGTGTGTATGCATGTGTGTTTGTGTGCGTGTAGTGCTGCAGCCTGTGTACAGTGTGTGTGTGTCCGTGGGCAGCTGTCACCTCTAAACAGCAAAGTTTTGAAATGACAGGGCCAAGCGATGACAGTTCAGCTACTGCCACCGGGCAGGTTAGAGACCGAAGCCTCTCTCCATCTAACACCCCCTCACTCTCACCCTCTGTCCCTCGACTCCTCTCTTGTTCTATCCCTCTCTACCTCGCTCTCCCACTCAGTTTTGTGTTGTGACTGCCTGTGACAGGACTCGTGGGTTTCTTGCTGTTTATTCCATGTGGTTTTCTTGCTGCAACAAGCCTGCGTTTCTCCCAGCAATTTCAAAAATATTGACTATGAGCTGCTAGTGGGTGTCTATAAGCAGAAATACTGTAAGTGCAAATGTACCTACACATGTTTTTGGCTAACAAATAAATTTACATACCGCCTGGGTGCAGAGTGAGTGCATACACCATAAAGGCTTTGGTGCATGGCGTGTGTAATCCCCTAGGAATTTGTAGATAACTCTAGAGTGATCTACTTTGCAACTGTAACATACTTAGTGCATGCCAAAAAGGAGAAATTAGTTAAGTTTGTCTCAAAAAAATGAAGTTAAATTAGTCGTATAGTTATCACAATATATGCTCTTTATATGACCAGTTCCCAGGCTTGAATTCTCACATGCAAGTTTGAAATGGCGTTTTTGAAAGTTTTGTGGTGGTTTAATCCAAAGGTCTAACTTGTCAAACTAGTTCTGGGTTTTGTCATTTAGCTTCAAAGGAGCAACTGTTCTCCTGTGGATAGCGTTCAGTTTAATTTAACCACCTTCAACAGCTCATCGATAGTTTGTCCCACAGCACAAAGAGATGAAATCAGAATTGACAGCATGTAGAGGCCGTTGTAGGTTATATTTTTACAAACATACTCACACAGGAAGAGCTGAAAATGGATTTAATCTTGAATACACTCTGGAGAAACACATTTGCGTTGTGTACCCATGGTGGGCTGAGTAAATTTCAAAGTGCATGCTGACCTCTAAGTTAATCCTTGCCAAGTTTGTTGCTCACAAGACTGATGGACACAGTGTGGGTTTGTGATTTAGCAGCATAGACCTTTCTTGTCTTGGGGTCTGTCTTGTGTAGCTGTATAATAAAGCAGAGAAACTCCAAGTAAAAGTTTGTTTGTGTTCTCGTTACCAATCACATACAGATGGTGACATGTGTGCTAGCACTGACAGCTTTAGCATGCACTCTGTATAGGCCACAAACAGCCGTGCTTTCCAAACATGTTTTTTCTGTTTGTACAACTGCATGTCTTTAAACACTGCCCCAGAGAGCTCTGAAGGATCATTGTTTCTTTGCACCTATACTACTCAGTGGAGGCTGCAGCTCAAATATAATTGAGTAATAGAATTTGAAGTTAATGCGAATGCACTGAACATACTATGGCCACATGTCATTATGAGAGGATGTTTGTTTTTTGCAGGATTACTTTTGGTTCTCGTATCTTTTGTATCTTTGAGAATGATCAAAGGTCCAGTGATGGTAATTATTTCCAGATGAGCTCAGATTCTATTGTGTTCATATTGTGAGCCGTCACACTTGACACAGCTCACAATAAGTCATCAGTTCGATTGTGACCAAAAACGCCAGACCACTGAAGTTTCAGTTAAGACACTATTGCAGCTCTACAGCAACTGTACAGCTACTTCGTCTTTGAGGAATACCTGCCCTCCCTTTGCTTACTCAAACACCGCCAATCACAAGTAACCATAGATACTCAGACAAACATAGGAGCACCACTTCACAGCTCGCAGACAGATGGAAAGCATTATTCAATTTCTTGAAAGGAAATCATTCCATATCACAAAAAGCAAATTAACAGTCATCCAAATATTTGGAGAATGAGATGAATTAAGGCCTCTTCCTCTGTGCTGGGATCCAGCAGGGACACTCTAATTTTGGACTTAAACAAACCAGGGAAAGAAAATAAATATGTGCCAGTGTGGAGACAGCCCTGTCGTTGACCTCAGTAACACAATTTAAGTTACTCAATGAGAGTAACATATTCTGAATACTTTGGATTACTTAATATTTTAACAATGTTAGCTCGCTGGCAAGTGTCCTTCAGTAATAGTAATAGTAATAAGTCACACAGCAATAGTACATCGAAGATACTGAAGTGGCACATAACCCAGGTAGCTACCACAACTAAAACAAGGTAGCTGCAGTAGGCTAACGTTAGTTTTTAATAGAGACCTTACTTCCAGATGTTTCTTTAGGTTGGAGTCTTTTGATGCTCTGTTTGTCAGCTTGGTTGCTGACAAACAGAGTTTGCTTTGCACGCTCAGATTTCGCCCATTCCCTTTCTTCTTTAAATGTGAAGTGGTGTCGGAATTTCCAAGTAAGAAATGCATTCCTGCCCACGCACTGCTGGCTCTGTTGTGCGAACGCCACCAACATTAGCAGGACGCTTACATTAGAGCCTCTTTTTGCGTGTTTCGTTTGGGTTTCTGGCAATGAGTGGAATTACTAAAATTAGAGAGGGGATAGCCTAACATATGAAACAGGAAAAGACCGCTGTGTAATCCATTTATTCCAACAAAGTAACTGTATTCTAATTATCACCTATTTAAGCGGTAACTGTAACGGAATACAGTTTTTCATATGAAATCTGCTGTTCTTCTATCATGCTTATCTTCTGTAACTGTAACATGAAGAACTAGAGAAAAGTAGAGAAAACTAGAAGAAGGTCAATCAATGCACTGAGTGCATTTCAGTGTTATTTCATTGATTGAGTTCACTGAGTGAAATAAGGTGGCAGGCATGCTCAAGATCTTCTTGTTCCCATATTTATATTAATTGAGAAATAGATTAGTGATTAATATGGTATTTAGATCAGAAGATTAGAAAAGAAGTAGAGTAGAAAACAGAACCAAATTCACACTTGAAGGTATGTCTAAATTGTAATGCTCTGTTTAGTGTGTGGTGTGGAAACACAGATTGTATAACTCTTAAATTATAGCCACAGCATCAAGAAGCTTTGGGACCAGTTATTTCCCTCTTTCTACTTTTGCTGCACAATAACGTTTATTTTGGACCTCCTTTTTGTCAATCTTCAGCCTTTTGACCTAACCCATCTTTGGTTATCCCCAACAAGCATGGCTTCTTTGTCTCCAGGGAGCACAGGAACAAGAAATGTCCTTGAGCTATTTGTCTTGATGCTTTTGTTTCCCAACACATTTACATCAGGCGCTTTCATTCCTTCCTGCCTTCCTCTACCAGGCAGTAAGTCAAAACAGCTGGATGTTTTTGGTCCAGGGTACCAGGGGAGTAAAGCGCTTTCTGTAAAATGATAGCTTTGTCAGGTTCCTCAGATGTTACCTAACAAGTCAGCCTACAAAGGTGTTAGTGTTCCACATTTAACATCAAGGGCTAATTACTAGCCTATAAATTACTAGCCTGACCTGGAACAGCCCCAGCTGAGCGCTCGGCTTTCTATAGCTGTATCTGAATCTAAATCCCATTTTAACAAATTTGATCAGTATCATGATTTTGTTCAATAATTAGCAATAAGTTGATAATCAGATTTGCATGAAGCATTGCATGATCTCAATATTTGTCATGTTATTATACTGCAAAGTCATTCAAAACTAAAATAAGCTGAGTAAGATAACATTCTCCGCAGCTTAAAGTGTCCTCACCCTGACTTTTACAATTATAGGAAGGTTAGCTTATCACTGTGTTAGATTTATGCTGCCTTTCAAGCATCCTTCATTTCCACTTACTTACTAGATCAAGCAATCCCCGGCGAGTCTATAAAATCCCACAGCTTACTTTTCTTTAATTAAATGCCACTCGTAATGCTCCCCGGTGCACCCCGTATATCTACGGCCATAGCTGATGCTTTTAAAAGCAAAGAGCCACCTTTAATGCGCTGCGCCGTCTGCGGCTCAGCTGCACCAAGGGGACAGAGCAACAGACATCCATCTTAACAAGGTCACACCGTTTGATTTTTAATATAACGGTCAGTGCTCGGGCCCTGCGTCCTCCTTTAAAATATTAGCGCTCATTAATGATTTGGAAGCTGCCCGCCCCTCCTCTTCTCATAAAAACCCATCAGCAACCATTCTCCACACGAGGGTGAGCACAGTCAGATCTGTGCTTAGACCTGCTCCCACTCACTGCCAGGGGCTGGCCAAAAGCCTTCTTTATAGGCCAGCTTTATAGCATTCATTATGCACACTTAACAGGCACTGTAATTCTCTCAGATGGGCTGGGGAAGTGAGGCGATTAGCTCTTGGGTCTAAACGTGGGTTGCCTGAGACTTTGACCTTTTGTTTTGGACATGAAAGATGATGTTCCTGGTTCACGCAGGGGGAATTCCTGTTTGCTGTGCAGTCTGTACTCTCCATTACATATATTTCTGGCCATTTTTTCCATGCTTCTAAAGAAAGATGGCATCTAATCAGGAGGAAGTAGGCTGAGATAACTTTGATAAGTTTCCTCAGGGCTTGTATAAGTGTTATTGCATTCTTGTTTTCTGTTAACAATTTATTCCACTGGGCTTCCAGCACAAATGCTGAGTTAAAGTGACTGGAAGTTGTTTTCACTTTGCTGTGTGTGAGATGAAAAAAATGAGTCTTAAAGGGTCAGGGTCAAAAACATCTCACACTCCTACGCAAACAGCTTATTAGAGGCAGGCTTTTGTAGAGGGGTTTAACTTTTCTGTACTTCTTGTTTTTTACTTCCCACTCATTTAATGTTGAGCTGTGAAAAAAGGGGATGAATGTTAACAGCAGCACTCTACCATAATCTACCACTAGCTTTGTTGTCCTAATTCAGAGCTTTGAATCTAAATGTCTTTAGAGAAATTCCTGAATCATGACCTGGTCATCTGATGAGGACATAGTTTCTCTTATGTGATCCTTGCCTCTTTGTGGCCCAGATACACACCTTCCAGAAGCACTGAACCCATAACATACTAGCACGTCCTCTCACCGTGACTTATCTTCCTGCACAGATGGACTTCCAAGAGTCCCATAACTTCCTTACGTTACTGTTCTGTGTGTGTCCTTGGAACTGGCAGTATGTTTACACAGCTCATGTTCTTCTCTGCCTCCTGCTGGCCTCTCCTACCTATGAGACTACCAGGTCACAGTCCCACCACACCATTACAACACTTTCTCTAAGACGCATTATTTTGATGCACAAAATATTGGCCGCTGTCATTGGAAATTTAGGTGATAAATCTTCAGACAGTGACCTCATAAAGCATACTTGACCTACAAGATGAGGAGCCTGAATGGGCCACGCACCATTAAGTTCACACAAGCCATCGAGATTAGATTTCAGCGCACCAGCTGCATGTGGTCAGAACCGCAGTGGCACTTTGAAAAGTCACCAAATCGATGCCCTGCGTCAACGGCGAATACATGTAATGGATGTAACTGCTGAGGAATAATGTTAATGGCATTTTTACCCTGGAAATAAGAAATGAACCACCCTTAGTTACCACTCATAAATACGAAACTCAAGTATAAGTCGGTGTTAAAAGTGCACGTGTGGACTGTCAACTGAGACAGTGGCTGATTTTAGTAACACATTTATAAAGAAAAGGAGAGCGAAAGGAAAATTATCTAACCTTATCATCCAAACAGTGCACATGGCATGGGTACATTGCACATTTTTAAAGCGATTATTGATCCTAAATTAAATGTAAAGTTTAATTTCATCCAAAAATCATCCAAACGTCATCTTTCAGGGAAGCCCAGTAGTTTTAGGAAGTTTATTTCAGCAAGTCAGTGCCAATGCATGTATTGAAACTGTAGTAATAGTCTGACAGCTACAGTCCAGACTTGTCACCCACTAAAAACAGTTGGCAAGTTATGAAATACAAACACAGCAAGAGGGGCCCCAGGCTGTGGCTGAAATCCTGCATTGAGCAACTGACTTTGTCTGTTCAGTTCATGAACGCTTGTTGTGAAAAGAAGAGACGACTCCAGAGAATGATGGCAGACCTGTGTAGCTTTTTTAAAACATGCTGCTGGCATCAAATTCAAAATGAGTGTATAGATGTTTCCTAATCCAAAAAAACATCTGTTCCATCATTTGCTATCGTATTTCATTTTCAATTACATATGAAGTATTAAATAATTTGCAAGTAAGAGCAAAGCATTCTGTAGAAACAGTTTGCTTTGGTCTTACTTGCATTAATTGTAGACAGTCTGAAGAAAGATTCAAAGTCTAGATGTTTTGAGTGGTCTGGGTGGAATAGGAAGGGTTAAAACAGGCCTGAATCTGCTCTGGTGGGTTTTTAAGAGCCCCACTTGAGGTCTCTGTTTGAGGTTCCAGATGTTTTGTGTAGCTATTTATTTAGCTTGTAAACAGGCCGACAAAAAGCAGCGGGCATAATGATGGAAGAGGGAAAACCGCAGTGACATTGTTGCAGGCCTTAGATAGCTGTGTGCTTAATTTTATTTAGAGCCGGGTTTGGGGCAGATGACTTAATCACCCCTGAGAGGGAGGTTACAAAATTGAAATGCAAATCTTAACATTTTGGAATTCATTAGGGTTGACATGGCCCCTTGGAACAACAACAACAAAAAGGAGCATGCATCATGAAAGGGGGTGGGGAGAGTTCTCATTTCTGGCAAATTCTTTCTCTGAAAGGGAATTAAAAAAAATGAGCCCGACCTTCTGACTTTGTTCATTTTACTGCAATCCTGCCCTTCTCTAATGTTTCCTAGGAAGAAAGCTGTAATTGACAGGCCTGCTAGCTTCAAAGTTCCCATATGGAGCAGGTGGATCATCCCCTGCTGTACTAATGCTGCAACATACTATAACATCTGCCGTGTAGTCAAGTAACATGCTAGCCCATCTAGATACAAGACACAGACGTTGAGGTTATGATGATGGCATGATTTGTCACAATTATTTCACATAAATGTTTGCTGAAAACTTTATCCGAGACTATCACTCTAAGTTGCCGTAGAAACTAGCAGAAACTTTAGCCTTTGAGGAATTCAAAAGTTATGGTGTCGAGGTGAGAAATTTGATTGTTATTTCCAATGAAAACTGTTAGAAAAAGGCTTTATTCTTTCTCATCCTTTAACAGTTTTTTATCAGCCAGTTATTCAGACATTTTCAACTAGAAGGTGCACAACACTCACACACACACACACACTCATGTATACCTTTCACTGACGTATGGCAAGTCCTGATCTGTATCTCCCACACAAGCTTCCCCAGAGAATTGATTAAAATCAGAGAAAGAGAGAGAGAGAGAGACAGGCCTTGAACATCGCTGCTTTTGTGTGAACAAACAAAAAGCTGCCAGTAATTGGATTCACATTGAGAGAAGTATTTAAAACAGTCTGATAACTAACGCAAGCTGCCAGCTGTTGCATGGCATTTTATGATCCAGTTGCCTTTACTGGTCTAGTTGGGTCCCAGCAGAACGTCAAGCAGCTCCCTTTCCAGCTTGGAGAATACAAAATTCAGGATCTTTTCCCTTCATTTTATTCAATGTTTCCTGATTTTGGCACATTTAAATGTGCCATTAATTCACTCTGTTTAGGGTCTGTGTCCACGAACTGTATTAACGTGCTAAAAGCACCCATGACCTCATTTTCAGAGTGCTTTTCTGAAGCGCTTATTGTTGCTAGGTTACAAAAGACTATCATCCCAAAATTTTTCTCAATTACTTATAGTGATGATATCATAAGTCCCACCTTTTACTGGTTTTGATTTGTCATTAACAGACAAGTGACACTGACTAGTCTTCCAAAAGTTGACTTATTTTCAAGTGAGAGGGCCGGGAGCGTGGCAGAAGAAAAAAAAAGCTGTGGGCATTTTTGCTCCAAGGACTTTGAGCGCTGTCAACGCTGAGATTCATAGGATTTATATGGAAAATAGCTGCTGGGAGCACCAAAAGCACTGCCTGTGAACACAGCCTCCTGGAAAGCTACAAGATGTTTTTTTTTGCAGTACATTTTGGATGAAAGGGTACTTCCTCTCTTTGATATTTGACATGTTTAAATGCAACTTAAAGAAAAATAGACGCTGCAGGAGGCTGACGTATGGGAGTATAAACCAAGCAGGCCAAATACCACAAGTTACACATAATTAAACTGGTGAAGGGCTGATTAGAGGCAATAATACAAGAAATTAGAGAAACATGGCCAAGACAGATTGTTTCTGTTCTGATTGTTTACATACATTGAACTAAGAGACAGAGAAAGAAGACGTTAGGGAGAGAAGTGATTGCCATTTTATGTCTAAGTTTGAGGTGAGCAAGATAGAGATCAACTCCAGATGGCTGCAGTCAGAGCGCCCCGGGCTCCAGGGACACCATTGCCTCACAAACCATCACTCACCCAGACACAGACGCTCCATTACGCTGGTTCTGAACCGGAATTAAATCCCATCTCAAACCTGATTGTCTTTCAACCTCTGCTCCATCGTGTTGACATTGGCCTCTTCAGACTGAGGAGGCAGATACCTGAAGATCTGGGGCTGAATCATGGCTCAGCCTGCATGGTCATGGAAGGAAAAACCTAAGTTAGTCAAAAATGAGCTACGAGGTAGATGACTGTACAAGATCCTGAAAGATTCCTGGCTGCTTTGAGTGTATTTGAACAATAGCTGCAGCATGGTGAACGCTCACAATCAGCTCTGACATGTTGAGTAACGTTCTGTTTATATGAGTTATATGAGTCTTATCTGAACTTGGCTACACATTATACCACTGTCTGTTTAATTTTATTGCAGTTGTGTGAGTTCTAGCAATGCTTGCACTTTATGTTGGTTGATCAAAGGAAAATAGAGTTCAGCCTGGTATCACTCGAATGATTGTGGATGTTTGATAGCAAGCATCTGTAACTCATGACTGGGATAATAGCTTCGGTTGTGGAACAGCAATGAAGACATCCAAATACTGTTACACAATCATACTGATCACATTTATATAGTCTATAACACTGATTAAAGACATTAATTCTTGTTTTTTTTGGTAGACACAACTTCATCAAGGAGTTCTGCTCTTTGGCGTGGCACTGAGGAGTAATGCGTGTTATATGTTACCCTAGTTTCATTTCAATTTTTTAACATAGTCCCAGTTTATGAATGCATTTGTCCACATTTACTTTGTTGTTGACTAACATTGGTATAGAACCATTTCTCAAATGGTTATCTGGAGGAAAATAAGCATTTTTTCCACTCCAACGATTAAACCTGTAGATCAAAGTGAAACTTTTTAGTGCGGCTGATTATTCATGGAAAAGTTTTAGTTAAAAAAAACAAACCAACATATTCATTAACAGACCTGAACTGACTCAGTGCTGCCTCTTGTGGATAAAATAAGCTACAGTATTGCTACAATGCAACGTTTCCCAGAAGCACACTGGTTTTGTATAACAAGCTGATTTAGATCACGTTTGTAATTTTCCAAATTGGACAATTGAAGATGTTTTAATTATGTAATTGCTTAGATTCTTCTGAGACTTAATTTGAGAGACATTTGGTCAAAAAATCAAGATAACCTGTGGCAAATAACTACGTTCACACATCAGGAATGTGCTGAACGTGCCAGCGATTCTGCTGTGTGTGGATCTTTGGTAGTTTCTTTCTCGAGTTGCAAAAAAAAGGAGGAGAATTTTTAAATCGATCTGGTTTAGTAGCACCGATATTTAACACTGAAAAGAAGCATGTGATATTTTTTGCGTTAGATACTGAAATGAACTGACTGTGTCTGTGTTACGAAAACAGCCATTGAATTAACCACACCTATCTGCGTTGTTTGCACAAATACTACTGTGCTATTGTCGCGTTCAGTAAATCTTGGCGTATGTATATTTCTTCTAGAATAGCGCACCAGTTTTTGGCATTAAAACCATTAAACTTTATATTAGATTATTTATTTTTCATTCAAAATCAGAGAAAATGAGAAAAAAAAATCATCCAATAAATCCAGATGTGCACATGATTTTGATAATGCGTGGATTACAGTGTAACGATAACAAGGCTGCACCACATTACTTTGCACACTCAATGGGTTTGCCTGAACTCACCGCATCCTATACTAGACAGACACACAGACTGATAAATATTTATGCTTCTGATTATTCTGTGTGCATTATTAATTGTACGAAAATATCCCTCCAAGAGGATCTCATTAGGGTAGGAAATAAGTCAAAGCTAATAAAGCTCATAGTTGAAAAAGCACTTTTGAACATCATTCCCTATTTCCTCTCTTTATTTCGCCTGTGCTGAAGTTCATAAAATGCGCTGTAAACGCATTCATTAGAATGAGTATTTCCTCAAACTGAGTTGACTGGAGAAATTGTGTGTGATTAAATATTAGCTTGAATATAATTAGCATTTATTAGCAAACTCTGCTATGGCAGATAATGAAAATCTTAATGAAATGCTTTGTTGAATTATGTGTCGGGGGGTGGGGGTGTCGCGGGTTGATTTTTTTATTTATTTTTTTTTCCCCCGCACATTTAGAGTCAGCATGCCTGCGCTCATAGTACAACATACATTTTTTATATTAAGTGATAATGTAGACAGCTGCTGTAATTGTAACACCGACTAGTGGGCCCCTTCGCTGAGACAGTGTTTTGAATCTGTCTGCTCTGTACAGCAGCCTACAGTTAGTTTAATAGTCTCCTCAGTCTGGTAGAGCTATTACCAAATCCAACACAGACCATTAGGCTGCATGGGCTTAATTGCACATTAATTGGATAATTAGTCCTGCACTTTGTTTTTCTCCCATTTTCTCAAATCTTCTCCCTCATTTTGGCAAGTACTCGGTCATTTTGTAAATTTCCCTTTTGTCATTATGGTTTTCAGCGCAATGAGAAAATGCAGTTGTTGACGCCATCGTCACGTGACTGACAGTTTGCCGTGGGGAGCACTTGCTCCACAGGGGGGTGTGGAAGCCGAGGTTTAGAGGGCTGAGGGAGCGCTAGGTTGTCTTCCTCCTGTTCATCCATGCTGACCCACAATGCACGCTGTGTTTGTATCTCCGCCTGCACAGAAACCAGGAAGAGGCATACATTGTTAAATAGGCAACAACTCTCTAGGTCCACAAGGTGCATTATTTATGAACGTTTAAAAGAGATTTTATTCATCCCTTCCTCACATTTCTATTCCATTATTGTTTGTGCTCCAGGCATGTGTCTCAGCACTCTCAGATTGCTGCCATTAAATCCAGGGATCCATCGGATGGAGTTATCAAAGTAAATGTTTGGCACATTTGATAGCGTTTGAAATATCCTCCTGTTATAAAGCTCTCCGGGGAGAAAGAGGGACAGGTCTTTCATGCAAATAGCCGGTTTTCTGATATCACATGCTGTCTAAATATCCACACTTATCTCAGCGCTGTCAACAAATACACAGAGCACTCGCTTGATGTTTGGCTAGATGGGAAACGCAGAAAAGGCGCTCATCAGGCCAGACAGCACGTAATGAAATCATTATCTTAAATTTGCAAGCAATCAATCTGCCGAGTTCAAGGTGATTTTATTGACCAAATGGTAAACATCTGGATGCCAGACACTCAGAAAGCCAAAAATGTGGATGACGACATGTAAATTGATCTATTAATTTAGTAATTCAAAGCATATGAATGCAATTTTGTATTCGATTAGACGGCTGGTGTGTTTTACTGTAAAATGACTTCGGGGAACAGGGAGGAAATGAGTAAGAAAAACAAAGGTAGTGATGAACTGTGAGCTGCTCTGCCTTAATGAGCACAGCGCTGGCGTCCTCTGCCAGGCCCTGATAGGTCTTCTGATTAGACAAGTTAAAGCTCTGTCCTTTATTATTCCCACAAGAAGCAGCACTTGCTTTTGTCTCTGCGCTAATAATAGCCATAAAGTGTGATCATTCCAAAGTGTTAAAATGCTCCCTATAAACATCGGTCTGTTTTCGTTTTGTTTATTATTCATCTCGTCCAATTACCATTCTAAAGGGGGAGTGTTTCTTGCCAGGCGCTGAGGGAATAGCAGATTAAAAGGCAATGAGGAAACATCTGTGTCTTTGCTTTGCCACAAATCTGCATCTCATTCCTACCTCTGGCATTCAGATAGACAGCGCCTACAATGCAGGGAAAAAGTAAAAACGCCAAGGTGCATAGGGCTAGCGAATAGAGAGAAGGGTTACCATAGAAACACATACCTCACATGGGTTTATGGGCTGCATCCTATCACATGCTATCAGGAATTACCATAAATCTTCTGGCAGCGAGGGCGGTGGTTAAGGTGCATCTCAGCAGTGAATGACAATGTGTTGATCCCCACATATCTGGAGAGATGCATTCAGCCTCTTTAAATCAAGAGGAAAATGGCATCAGATTTAGCTTGTGACAATAGAAAGATGGAGAGTGCCTCTAATGCGTTTCCTTTCATGAGCCTGTGTGCAAACACATATTGGAAATCGGAAATAAGATGCCGGCTGCTTTTCCTGTATATTCATGCCATTGTGGATATGAATGATTGCAAAATCAGAAACTTACTGGAAAGCATAATACGGCACAGAGCCTTGTATTTATCCCACATAATCTTTGACTTGGTGTCATCATGCTTATTCCGTACAGTCACGGTACAGCTGCCTGCACAGAGCCAAGGCTTGCACCGAGAATTGTGTCAGAGCACAGTGGTGCAATTTCCACAAATGGAACCTTTCCCCAAGCTCCCATCCTCTCGACCTCTGGCACTGAGTGACGACGCCGAGAGCATTATCAGATGTGTTTGAGCAGCTCCCGTCAGCACGACCCCGGTGGGCGGTACAGATATCGAGTGACCTTTTCTGCATGGCTCCCTGATATTAACGCAAGCTCCCCGCCTTATTACCATGGGAACATTTCACAGAGTATTAGACTTAATAAATGACTTTTTTTTCCTTGGCTTCCATCTCTCCTCCTCCTTCATCATTTTTCTCTCCATCCTCTGCTCCTGCTCCCCTCATCCTTCCTGCTCCTGAGCCGATAACCCGACCTCCCCAGGGGCCCGGCCTCCATAATCGCGTCAGTTCATGGCCCTCTTATTCCGCAGAATTGCTTAATTGGTATGTGTTCTACATAACTGTTGGAGTATTAGACTCACAAATGAAGGTTAGAACCTCAGTGCTTGTAATCGACTGAAAGAAATTGATTTGTGCTCAGCTGCCCTTCTGGGACGAGACTTTATGGTTCTCTGAAGAAATGAAGCTTTTATAATTGTGTGTTCTTTCCCCCCTCTTCTCTCCTCTGGTCTCTCTCTTTTTCTCATTTCCTCCCTGCTAACTGCTTTGTTGACATTCATCAAAAGGCAAGATGCCAGCAGCTTAAAGGTGATATATCCGTCGTCCGCGTTACCGTCCATTGTGCGTACACGACATAAAAGTGCTGAATATCTATGTGTGCTGTTTCTAATTGTAGTTTAAATACTTTGTCAAAGAATACGTGATCATGCAGTGTTGTCGTGCAGCATAAACTGCAGCATAAATACTCTCATCATTGATCTTGCTGGGTTGTGTGATACTCTAAGATTTCAGATAAATAGCTCAGTTTAAGTGATTATGACTTTATTATGAGCATGACGTTGTGGCTGAGTAGCCAGAGTGGTCAGCAGGTTGGTGTGCATGAAATGCATTATGATGCTTATCAAATAAGGACACCATTTAGATTTTAGTCCAAAAGTGCACATCCACAGAGTAAAAACGAATGGCTGATTCTGCATTAAAAAGGGAACTGGCAGGCAATAAAACAGCCAACGTAACTGTGGAAACTGTGGCAAAAGAAAAGGAGGCAAATTGTCAGACGGGCTACTGAAGTCGACCATCCCAAGTTACTCAGAACAGGACCTAGCAGCTTATTATTAGTTGCCAGCGTCTGTGTGCTGTGTAATGCCTGACAGCTCCCTCTGACTTAGGTGACCGTCGATTATTTCTGCCTGTTTTCCAGGTCGGCAGACTCAGATGTGCTCGGTGCAGAGGTTTGCTCAATGCAAAATCACATTTCACGCTTGTGCTAATGTCACCCGGCAAGTGAAGAGGAGTGAGAACTGGCAGGTGGTGTTTACAAATGAGAACAGCTCGAACCACAAGCCACCCTGACACCAAATGCTGATTTGATTATGGAGTGGCATGTAAGAGTATATGAATGTATGTAGCAGACCAGGTGGTACATTAAAAGTAGATTAAGTGAAACAGATGAGTGTGGCATGTTTTTTTTTTTGTTTGTTTGTTTTGTTTTGGGGGGGGTTTTTTTGTTTTTTTTTTTATCTGTTTTGACCAAATGGATGTCTCATCCTGGAGCTTGATGAAGGATTTTAAAAACAAGGTAGTGGTTTGAGGGGAAGATGGAGCGTGTTTACTCGCTTTGGAATTCTATTTAAAAGAGGAGACCGTGTTTGTTGCTTATTCTTCTTTGGGCTCATTCTTCCTTGTGAAGATGTTCTCTTTCGTGTTTTAGGTGATTCCTTCCCTTTAGGTGCTATCTGTTTGTGCTGAGATAAGTTCTGAGCTGAAAATTAGCACATTCACCAGTTCAGTACTTTGATGTATCTGCCCCTCAGTGACGTAAATTGCTCTTGAGTGCGTTTCATTATTACAGTAGGTTAGTATTAAGAACTGCGGTTCTTTGAAATGATAAATCTTGCAGAACTTTTCAGTTTGCTTCTAAAAAAAATTGTTTTTTAAATATGTTAACTAACTCAAGTTGTCACTGTTAGACCATTTCTACAGTTAGTAATCTGCACACAACAGGAGCAGTTTGAAGGTTTCCCCTACATCAAGGATGAATAGAGTCCCCGGATCCAGCAGGACAGCTGCAGCTGGACATTTTTAAGCCCCACCTTTGGTGAAACATTAAATGTGCATCACAGAACCTCGGCAAAACTCTGATATTTTGCTGGGGGGTTTTTTTCATCTTAAAGCTCATCTAAATCTACCGTGAGGCTGCCAAAGAGGAAGGAAGCTCGTATCTCTCTCATGTATTGGCACCAAAACAAGGTTTATGGGCTTGACACCATTTCCACAGGATGTAACCCAACAAGCACATCATTTTAACACTGGAAAGCACTGCAATCATGAAAACTGTGTTTTTCCTACTAATACCACAGTTCTGATATAGTCAAATCTAACCGACACGATCTGCAAAGCTGAAGAGCTCCTCTGCACACCCCCACGCCCAGCCCCTAAGTTTGCTTGCCTGAGGGTGGTGCCCACAGGCATGCTGTTACTTTTCTGGCCTATGGGTAACTTTGATTGGACTGGAGCTGCATTTCTGTAGCTGTCGGCACAAAAGCTCTGCAGTTGGCTGAGGTTGTTTTTAATTTATTTATTTATATACAGAGGCTTAAACCTGTAGAAACATGTGAACTAAAATTCATTTTTATTTGAGCTCTCAAAAGCAAAGAGGATGAGGTAAGAAAAGTACTTTTTGCTGTGGTTTATGGGAAATAAAGACTTTTCTTGCGTAACATATCCATAACATAATGTGTCGCTGCTCTTCTCTTCTCAGTTTTCTTGAAGTACAGCACAGTAGCTGATTGTGAACCTGGATGACCCATAATTCTAATTAGCTGGCATTTATATGTGTATATTTCTTCTTCTACAATTCTTGGTAATTGTTAGCAAATGCAAATTGAGCTTTGATGTCCTGTAGCAGCAGGCCCAATCCACTCCAATCCCCTAATCAACTGTGTGTGATTTAACAGTGCATCCTAGGCATTAGTATTCCAGAGCAGGATCCCTCTTGGATCCAGGCTAGGATTATCCAAGCTCTTAACATCTCAGCTAAGCTGGTTAACACCTGTTTTTATTGACATCTGAACACCATCCTAGGCGCCTTGTCTTCTTTGGTTTTAAAAGATCTTCCCTTGGTCGCACCAGTAGGTTAGTCACTCTTCTTCTTCCAGCCTACAGCCCACGTAAATGATCGTTTTTCCCACCACAAGTATTGGTAGCAGGCCAGCAGCAGTAATGGAGAGATTAGAAGTTAAATCACAACATTTACATTCTCACAAGCATCGTAATTGCATTCCTTATTGGAAATACAGCTGCATTAAAGTGGGGTCACTTTGGTGTATGATATAAATAATGTTACCACAGCTAAGTCTTGTGAAGTCAGAGGAGTGTATTTTAGTTTTTTTCGAGTCCAAGTCTAGACATGAGCTACAATTTTGAGAATTCCCCATTTCACTGTACATTCTTGTTCACATTCTTTAGAGTCATTTGCCAGCGAAGAGGGGAAAACAGGCTCTCTTTACGTGTTTATTACGCTTAATATTTCCACTGGGTCCCATGTTTGCCCCAGTGTAACTGATGTAATATTCCATTCAGGCGTTGATAAAGCCTGGGGGATTCTACTTAGCAGCGGCTGTAAAGTCCCAGAGAAATTCTCAGACTCCCGTGGGTGCCTCGGTCTGTTTTGCCAAGGTCAGCAGGGGGAAACTTTGAAGAATGTCCCAGGATTTGTCTAAATCATAAAGTATGGATCCTCTTAAGCATTGCAGGCATTAGAGTTGAGCCCTATCAATGATTCCATTAACCTAAATTCCAAACCAGGCTTCACAACATGACCACATTAACCTCACGGATTTTACCAAGCTCTTGATCCCTGGCTATTTAAAAAGACAGGAATGAATGGTCACTCACAATTGTCTGCCTAGCAGCCATGTTTCCTGCGCCAGACAAGGAATTATCTCTAATATGATCCCATGTTTATCTTTGGCCACGTGTCCACGTGTGTTGTTGTTATTTTTCTCCAACCTTATGACTGTAACAGAAACTGATTAGACAATAGCAGTGTGTGCTGTGCAAGGATAAGGTATTTAGCGTTGACAAGGACAGAATCCCAAGCAGCTGATTTTTACCTTTCCTAGATGAACAATAATCATTTCAGGCTAACAGTGCAGGGGCAAGCAGAGAAGAGGAAGAAACAAATGTCTGCCTTCATTAGGACAAAGGGAGGGTGAGCAGAAGAGCGCCTGACAAGCCAGTAACGCCTCATTGTCCCTGATCTCAAGTTTCATAAATTTCCACGGCTCTCGTTAAAGGACATGTCGCTGCTGTCACCAGGCGCTAACTCGTTATCTCCTCAATGCCGTAAAACGCTGTAATTAACATTCAACAACTGTAACCGATCCAGCATTTCTCCTCTCTAGCCGCTAATTGCCACGCTATTGTGCTTGCACATAAGTGCCCCTTTTGTATGTGTGCTTGTGGGTACACATTGCCGCGGTTCGTTTTTGATTGTAAATAGAGGTGAGAAAGCGGCTCGTCTGAGTTTGAAGTTGAACCGCGTTCTCGTTCCTTTCCTTGCAAGAGTTCTAATCATTAAGTTTATGCTTCAGTCAAAGATTTATCTCGACAGTGTTTCCCAGAAATTGTTCACAGACATCTGGACATTTTTAAATGCCTTCTGTGCAAGAGTGAAATTCAGGCTTTGCCAACAGATGCTTTTTAGTAGACTCGTCATGGGCAGCACAGCCTGTATTTATTACTGTATTGGAGGACTATTGGTTGAAATCACAATTACTGTTATTACAAATTTCAAGGCAATGTCTGCTTTTGGTTGTGAGGATATGGAGTGTGCTATTATTTAAGGCAATTCATCATTCTCCTATTAGCCACGCATGAGCAACCCTGTGAAGTCATATTCTTCACTTCATCATCTACAATCTTGTACGGCTGCTAAGCAAGATCACTAAGAGAGTGCTGGCTCTTCTTAATGACATTGTTTTGCTTTTTAGGTTTCAGATTTTCATTCATAGTTTCTTGTAGGTCCCCAGCTGTGTGAGCTCTGTCTTTGACGGATTGGTATATGCTTTTCTTTCAGCCGCTCCTGTCTGCGGCAGCCATCACAACAAGGCCTTATGAATAATTAGTCTAGGTCAACTGATACTCTCCAGCTCCAGACACCGATGTCATCCACTCTGCCAGCACCAGCCAAAAGCCAGATTAATTGTGTGCAGTTCTTCTCAATTGAGTCAGTTCAAGTTGATGTAGCTCCTGTTATTCAAAGGTAGCTGGCTAGATGTAAGTTGATACGAGGCAACCCTCGAGGCCAAGTGTGGAACAGGAGAAGGGACGTCAAATTATTGGTGTCACGGGGACCACTTTTAGAGGCTACTATGGTGGTCTGTCACAGATATACAATCACCTGGTGCTTTGTCTGTGCTGCTGGGCCTTCGTTTCTTTCTCTAGGGATTATGGCGAATGCCAGGGTAAGATTTCCGAGAGCCAGGAAGGCCCCAGGAGGACAAACAAAACCAAATTGTTGCATAGTGTTTCTTGTCCAGGTTTCGTGTTCAGGTCAGAGGAGAAGTAGTGCATGTGTCTGGGGATGGAGGTGTGTGTTCACAGAATAGGGCTAAAAGCTTCATTGTCAGGCACACGGCGTACTCATCTGTTATGCTGCAGTGTTTCATTTTTTTTCAAGAGGAAGTATCTCTTCAAGATGTTATGACATCACGTGCCGGCAGAACAGCATCAGTGTTTCTCGACAAAGTCTCTATGATTCTTTATGAGGGTTAAGCAACTTTATTGCAAACAATACCCTTTTGTTTTGAGTTTTTGGAAAGTCTTTTAACTTAATAGATCATTCAGTAACCTGCTAGGTTTTCTGCTCTGTGGTTACCAGTCTGCCTTTTTTTCCGCTGTCAGAGGCTTGAAAACTAAACATGTATTTCACAGAACTAACTTTCAGTTTGTGTGGAGCTGTGGCTTAACCCCATATATAGATAACCTGCTCTTTTAGCAACTCATGGCACTCTTGTGGTTTCACATGTTTGCACAATAGGCACATAGGTTGTGGTTTTTCTCACATTTTCACAACGGCTCACCACCAACGAAACTGCTATAGCTGCAGAGCTTAAACTCTCACTGCCTGCTCAGCCTCCTTCCTGTTACATTTCTGCGAAAACACCGTCTTAAATTAAAAATTAATTAGTCATCAAACAGATGACATTTTAAGATAAGATTTTAAAATACATCTGAACTTTTGCTGCGAGAGCTTGGGAAGAGGCAGGATATATTTTTGGCCAAATATTAAACATGTGGATTTGTTTGCCGAGTGCTAAAATGCTCCATACTTCTCTTCATTAGAAACAGGCTTTATACTCAGGCCATGGAAGAACCTGACCTTCTTCCTTATATTAGTGCAGCTATTAGTGTAATAACCTTAGGCTCAATAAAGTATCAACGTCAGCTGATGTTGGTAAAGACACAAACACATGCCTTCAGCTAAAGTGCTAAATTGTGTACTTAATGCTCCTATTGGCTCTAATTTGACCTATAATATCAACAAGACCAGCTGAAGTCTCCAAATTTCTTGATTGGACATAGATCTGGAAAAAATTATCTCTGACTGTGATAAATCTTTCTTCAGACAGGAACAATGCTGACATGCTACATGAGCAAATAAAAGAAAAAAAAAGAAAGTCTTTTTACAATCACCGTGAACAAATGAGAATGTATTCTCCTCGAGGGTTTGGGGGGGGGGGAGAAGATGGAAAGTATAAATGAGGCAAAGTGTCATCATATGGCATTTTTTTATTAGATTGTT
The DNA here is from genome assembly GCA_015108175.1 of Pelvicachromis taeniatus. NCBI lineage: Eukaryota > Metazoa > Chordata > Actinopteri > Cichliformes > Cichlidae > Pelvicachromis > Pelvicachromis taeniatus. Next base: position 24,738 of record VURO01035514.1, on the reverse strand, counting down.
AAAGATAGATCTAATTTTAATTTGGGCTAATGCGAGGAACACTATCAGCCATTGACCAAGGGTGTCTTATGACTTACTTGACGTACTTTGCTCAGCAGTCTTGTGCTTTTACTCTGAACTTAAATGCAGACGCTGGGCCGTGCGCAGGGACATGGTAATTTTAAGAGCTCTTGCACTCCCTGCTCAGTTCATGAACTTCAAAACCCCTCCTCTATCCTACAGTTCAGCTCCTGGAAGTACTGCTATATTAGTATCTCCCAGAAAGCGTCGAGCAAGTCTGCTGCTTCTGTTTACAGCCCGTTCAATCACTCTGAGCACTAGTGGCATACTGATTTTCTTGGAAACACCAAATGCCACAGCCCATCCTGGCTTCCCGCTAGTAAGGTATTTATCATATGAAAATTTGGAACTGTCTGACTCGCGCGTTTTACTAGCCTTGTCCTGGAGCTGGGACTGATAAAGTGTTGTAATATATGTACTGCAGTCAAAATGGAACATAAAAGTATCCCTGAATACTGTGAGATTTACACTCTGTCACAGGGAAGCGGTTACTTTTATAACGCTATTGCACTGAACATAACTTTTGTAAAAATGGGTCATTTGTTTTTATTTGTTTTGCTTTTTGTTTTTTTTTTATGTGTTACAAGTCAAGTCAAGTGTGAGTCTAGATTTTCAAAAAGCAGCTCAAGTGTCTGTGCTTTTTTTTTTAGCATATGTAGCGTACTGTCACCTCATATTGTGTATTTTATAACTTTATATAGTTCCAGTCTGTGTGTCTTTGTGCGTGCGTGCGTGCGTGCGTGCGTGCGTGCGTGCGTGCGTGCGTGCGTGTGTGTGTGTGTGTCCTGTTCTTATGTGTATGCACTGGTGACCTCAAACCTGGCTACAGCCCTTGCTAAGAGCTGGTTTTCTGCCAGTTTTTCTGCAAGGCTACAAGAAAATTAGCTGAGCTATGTGGTTGCTCGCGGCGTCCTAATATAACATTAAGCAGGTTGACCAAGCTCAGGCGAGGTTGATTTCTTTGAGGCTGCACTTTGCATCTGTGACATTGACAGTAGGCCCTTGATCCCAAGGTCATAGGTCACATGTCTCTTCATTACGTAACATAGATGCAGCCCATTCGCCTAGTTTTTAAAGACTAGAGGTTTTTTCAAAAATCTACTGCTTCTATTTAGAACTGCACATTTACAGTGTTTGCCACCAACTTTATTAGAGTTAACATGGCAGTTTAAGTCATCACATTCATATAATAGACAACTTGTTGAGCATTGAACGTCAGCAGGTTATTAATCATGTCGGCTCTGTTCTCAGCTCTTTCAGTTTGCGCTCTTTTTCCTGTTTCTGGCTTCCTGTGACTTGTCTATTTACCCAACATCTCCCTCAGTAATGAGGAGCGTTTGCTCATCAGCCATATTTAAAGTGCACACAGGATTAACTCAGCCGAAGACCTAATGCACATGCACAGTCACCCCATGCTCAGTTTGCTGTTTCCAGGTCGCAGATCGGCAAGCAGCTCTGTTAGGCTTCCTCTCTCATTCGGTGTCACTCTGGGCTCCCCAGGCCTCTACCTCCTCCTCCCTCGTCCTCATTTCGCCTGAATTAATTGAGTTCTCATTTTTGTGAGAAAGCTCACAGGAGAGCTGTGTGAGAAGAGAGAGAAAAGTGATAGAAAGAATAAGATAGACACAGGAAGATCAGTGGTAGTAGCCTAGAGGGCATAACTCTCCCAGAGGTAGGCAGTCACCACTTTCCTGGGGGATGAAGGAGTCCCTCCACAGTGACTTATATCTTTATCCTCTCAGCACTCATCGCTCAGCGCTTATGGGAAACAACCCGTAGGCTAGTGGTAAGGGTCAGGCAGATGTGCCACTTCAACTCTTCTGACTCAAGGGAGATTTCCACCTAATTTAAGCTCTTTGTGTCTGTGACATTAAGAGAAAGGCAGGTTAAATGGTTTCTGATGATCTGACAAAATAATAAAAATACAGGTGCGTGCGTGCGTGCGTGCGTGCGTGCGTGCGTGCGTGCGTGCGTGCGTGCGTGCGTGCGTGCGTGCGTGTGTGTAAAATATACCTATTAGTATCTTTATCATCATCATATAATCAAGCTGTAATCCTGTAGGTCTTCTAGGTACAGACAGACAAACTGGTGATGGCTAAATAACCGAACATAGTAGTGGTGGACAAGCAGAGGGAAAGTAGTGATAGATGTAGTTATACCGAATGATAACAACATCAGGAAGAAGGAACACAAGAAGCTCAAAAAGATGTGGAGGATGAAGGCAACAGGGGTCCCCGTGGTAATCAGAGTACACGGGGCAGTGACCCCCAAACTGTGTGAGTTACTCTAGCAGCTCCCAGGATCTCTGTCCACAAGTGCAGTTCTAGGACCCGCAAAGATACTGCACTCCCAGTGAGAGGACCTGAGTTTGAAGGATAAATACCACCTACAGGGCGAATGCAGAATTGAACATAGCAAGCTCACAAACAACTACTAAGTGAATATACATTTCAAAAGGTGACATCCTAAGCCAATATTGATGATTGCATGATAGCAGTGTTTCCACAAAAAGTGGCTAACGCACCAAATATGTGACCCAACACATGTTACTAATATAGAAGTGACCCACAAGCCTGACTTTACACTGTATGGTGCTGTTACAAATACTCAGAGTGGAAATAGCAGACGTGAGATGCTCTCATGAGCTCCAAACCATTGCAACTTCTTCCTTTGCAATATTCTGACAACTTTTTTCAAATGTCTTAGGTTGCTGTAAGTTGAGATAAACAGTTGTCGAGCTGTTACAGCCAATCGCCTGCCTCTATCCCTCAATGTCACTGCCTTAGCACTCAATAATTCAAAGCTCGGTGGTAATGAGCTCCCCGTAGGCCCTGTCCCCAAGGAGCCTCCCCACTGTGCCTCCACTGTAATGTAGTTATATCTCATGTCAGCCTTCAAATCAATTACATTTCTATCTGATGGCTATGTAATTGCGCCTGATTGAGTTTTTGGCACGCCAGCCAAGTGTGTGGCTCCCAAACTCAAGCCAGTCAAAACAGGAAGCTTCATCAAATGAAACTGTATTTCATCCTGATTGAGGCTGCTCGCATGATAAGCACAACTGTAATTATGATAATAATAACAATAGCAATCTGTGTTTTCTCATCTTTGTTATTTTTTTCCCCTTGCTCTCCAGATGATTTTTTTTGCCCCAAGGACAATGAGCAGTGTTTACTTTCCTCAAGATGCAAAGCCTGATTTGATTGTTGGTAGCATGCGCAATTTAGTAGATTAAATGCAAAACATAATGCTTTTGTATAAATCGAAGTGTGTTTGAGTTTCACTTTGTTATAATGCAGCAGGAATTTTCTGCTGGACTACACACCCACACTGTGCCTAGTGATTTCTGCATGTTGCTTAATATACAAGTGTGGAACTGCCAGCGGAGATCTGCTGGCTTAATGCTGCTTAATGCCAAGAAATGAAAAGTCGACTTTTGTCTGGAGCAACTGACTGTAAGCTCGTTTTATGGACACAGACTGGATGGATTGACAGATGACTGGATCGTCAACAGACAAATGACAGGAGATGAATGGACAGATGAAAGCAAACACGGATGGATGGATAATGGGTGGAGGGATGAATGAATGAAAGAAAGGATGAATGGACACACAGACGGATGGCAGGTTGAATGAGTAGACAAATGTACTCATGGATGGATGGACGACTGGACGTTCAGATGGATACATGGATCAACACAATACATGCCTGGGTGGACGGAGGAATTCTCTAATGGAGTAGTATTGAGATGGATGAGAGGGAGGATGCTGTGGTTAGGTGCATCAGCAACTAAATAGTGATGAATTGTGGTCGCTGTCAGCAGCACTAAGTATAACAGACATAGTAAAGCAGCCTGGCTCATCCATAATCAGCAGACGCAGATGATTGTCTTCATGCCAGAAAAGAAGTTCTCTGGAAAGAACGCACAAAGAGAATCTACCAATCTGTCTTTTTATCCTCACTTCATCATCCCTTTACTTTATATATACCCGCTTACTCTTGGTGCTCTTGCCCTTTAAATGTCTTCATTTATATTATTCTCTTGTCATTTCTCTTTTTAAGGCCTTGCAGCTCTCTTTCCTTCTTGCTGTCTGTCTGTCTGTCTCACTCGCCCCAGCACTGTCTTTTGTGTTAACAGCCTTCTCTTTTTTTTACAGTGGGGGAGCCACTGGGTGCACATCTACAATCTTGCCTTTCATTTCATGGCTTCTGGAAATGGATGTTTTACTGCCTTCATTAAGGCATGCAGCAGTCAGCGCTGTGTTTTCCCTCTGAAGTTTAGCTCCATGAACCTCACCATTAGAGGACATTATGGCCCCAGATTTCAGGGCACAGTGGAACACTGTATAATTTGATTAGTGTTATTAATCAAGTGGAATACCGCTCCTTTCGCCCCCATCTCACTAACCACCCCCCCCCAGTCCCACCCGCAGCCCCCTCCTTTTTGCCATTTTACTTCTGCCTTCAAACCCGTCAGATGTTCCCTTCCCTCTTCCTCCTCCCCTTATTCATACACTTCTCTATCACCTGCACAGCACACATGCACTGAAATTGACAAAAGACCCTACACCTTCCCTTTTAAAAACAGTGATTTACCACTCCCCCCCCCCAACGACCCTCTTCCCCAACCTACACCGAGTCGTACGCCCCCCCCCTCTTTACCCAGGACATAAATCAATTGAGATGAAAGTTCCATAATTGTGCTTGCTGGGAGGGATTTGAGCAAAATTGCACTATGAATTTTTTAAAGGGAATTTTTACTAGCTGTTCAGCAAGACTTGGGCGGCGAAGGAAGGTGAGGCCATGAGGATTTATGGGCCTGGATTCTTCATTACTGAAGTAATTTTCCTGCAAATGATAGTGCAGCACCCTGGAGGGGGGAGTGCTGCCCGCCAGGGAGAGTACAAACCTGCTTAATCTCTCGTGGAGAGAGCAGCTCAGAGCACTAATATCATCTGTAAGGGACTGGGGCTCCATTTGTTCACATCTAAGCCACAGCCAGTGAATTTGTGATTCATATTAATTGATTGCTCAGATTTGTTCCAAGAGCAGCTACAAGTTGATTTTATTACCAAGACGAGTTTTTGTTAAAACTGCTGGGAAACACGCTTTTGAAGATTAACTGTTTTCATAAAATGTGTGTCTTTCTGTGGTTGACTCACTGGTGTCTTTCTGAGTGTATATCCATCCTCATGCCGATGAAGACCTGCTCTGCTAAGCTGTTGTGTTGTTGCTTTAGCACAGGTCCACCTTTCTTTCTGCATTTGGCCTTTCCTCCCTCCTCATTTTAACCTTTCTCAGTCCAACATGGCTGACGCTCTGTCTCCATCTCTTTAGGTGCAGCATGCAGCAGTGGCCCTCCTCAAGGTTAGTGCGTCCATGATGCCAGGTCTCATTCTGTATACTGCCTGCTGTCCATTCAATTTTACAGCTCAGTAGCTTGAGAAGCAGGGGGGGGGCTAAATCTGCTGCAAGAAGGAGAAAGAGAGGGAGGGGAGGAGGAAGGGAGAAACCAAATTATTGTGCACCCTGTCACCAAGTGAAGTGGATCTCATTCCAGGCACACTAACAACTCAAGACAATTAGTCACTTCTTGCTAGGCTAGACCTGAGACTCACTTGATGGTAAAAAAAGAGACAGGGCATAGAGGACCCTCTAGTATGGCTAAGCACTGCAGCTGCATTCAGTGGAAAGGGCAGCAAGTTAGAGCTAAAATGAGTCTCCTGCAGCATTTGTTGCAGCATTGAGAAAGAATTGAATGAAAGGAAAATGGTTCTGGGGTAAATCATCACGATCTGTACAAAGAACTGCACCTTAGAAATGTCTCTGATCCACTGTAATCTATATCGTAGGCATCCTTCTGGGCGTATCTGGGCCATTCTGTAGGATAAACTTAGTAATGTCAGATACATACCACCTCCACTCCATCGAAGGTAGTTTGAGGCCAAAGATGAAGCCAGCCACCACATGCTCCTGAACAAAAGTGAAGCATGACTAAGGTGGGTGGTGCGTGGAAGATCAGCAAGTGGAATGAGAGAAAAGTTTGTCCTGGGCCCTCTGGAGAGATGCAGCGTGACCAATTGAGGTGAAGGGGATGAATGAGGCCATTCAGTGGGCCTAATGAAAGAGCTCCTGCTGGGTCTTGAATGTGGGTGGGCCCATCTGCACCACATAGGCGTTCTCAAACCAGTGACCTCGAAAATTACCCAGGAAAGCACTTTGGGACAGTCACCCCAGCAACAGGCCGAGGTCTGCATGGTAACCAGGCGCTTCAATCAGCGCCTGGCAGCTTCTTAAACAGGGCGAGTTTTCCTTCTGTTCTGAAAGAAGTCCGTGTGAAATCAACTCCAAGGGACATCCTCCGTTTCTTTTTAGAGGGTGAGATGCCAGTGATTGTCCCATGTGAAAACTTTTCTGCGAGGTGTGGAATTCAGCCCTCAGGAGTTTTCCTTTTAAGACACAAAGCACTGTTTGTCTAAGCTACATATGTATATGTGCCACCCGAGTGTTTGTGCAGTTCTGTACACAGTACTTAATTAGGCTTCCTCAAATGCACAGTAACAGGTTTTACGAGGCTTTGAAACAGTTCTGATTACAAAGATATAGATTAGGAAAAGCGATTCCCTCAGGACTCCTGGGATTGGACATTAAGTTTACAAAGCATCTTTAAGTATCTGGTTCATGGAGCTTTATCTGTCTTATTTGGTTTAATATATTCAGTCTTGATGAGCCAAAGGCGTGCAGGTCATTGAAGTTCCATTCCTGTCTCCGTTTCCTCATGGAACTTTTGACAGCGTGAAATGACAATCCGCCCCTGCATGCATCTGCCACGTCAAAAAGTAATGAGATTGTGCTGCTGGAAATATCACTACAAAGCATCAGGCCTGCACTTGGGTCTGACTGCACCTTCAAACAGCGCTGCCTGCCAGCTCGCCTGCCTCGCCTGCCTGCTGCAAAAGAAACGAACAAAAACAATCAGAATCAGAGACAGAGAAACGGCAAGGGAAGCTCCCCATGCTGAGACAAACGAACACGCCAGGGCCTTTCATCCTGAGAGTGATTAGCCATCCGAACCGTTTTAAAATCCTGCTTTGAGTGTGTTCCTCAAACGAAAGAGCTCCATTGAGGAGTGGTAGTGAGATGTTTCTGGCTGGGAAGCGCCAGTGATCTAGCCTCTAATTGTGGCGTCGCTGACAAGGCTGGTGTGGCTGGGAGCTTTTAAAGCGAGGCTTTTTGCTACGCTCTTGTTCCCTTCCTGTCAGATCCACCACCAAAGGCACCATGAAACAAAAGGGCCCCTCAGATTCTGCTCTTACATCCATCTGCCTATCGCTTTGTGCATAAATACAGACCTAATTTAACACATTAATAGTCCCTAATGTGACCAAAACTACAGTATTTGCTGTAAATGTGTTGTCTGGTTACAGATGCAAATGTAAGTTAGTTTTCACACTGTAATTCCTGTCTAGTTCATGTTTCTGTAGCTTTCATGTTTTCCGTGTTATTACTGATCGAATTCGGAGCTTCAAAGACGATACTGACACATTGGCAATAGTTTAGTTCTGCAGTATAGAAGGAACAAAGTCGTGTTCAAGGTCTTTGAGCAGCATTCAGCAGAGCTGCTAGGAGCTTATTTGGCATAGAAAACTTTTCGTATTCTCGATAGTCTTCAGAAGTCAGATTGTCAAAGGTTTGAGGTATGGCAGAGAAGCAGTTTGACAAATGAAAGAAACAGCAATGCTAGGAAGAGAACAGAAGAGGAGCGTGGGTTATGAAAAAAAAAATAGGAAAGGATTTAAACCCCGGCTCATAAAAATCAGTATTATAACAACATTAATTGATGCTGCTGAGTACCATATGTGACGCCATATGGAATAGCTGCCCCAGAGGCCTGCTATAATAGACAGCCTGCAGTGGTGCACACAACTTGGCACATTTACAAACAAGGGACGTCCCATTAATATCAACCACACAGACTGAGCAAGAGACAGTGAGAGAGGGAGTGAGAGGGCATAGGAGGGGTGGAGAAAGTAAGCAGAGGGAACTGATTTAATTTATGTTTTGTTTGGTTGCCATCTTTAGACCTTTTGTTTTTACTCATCTCATGTTATTTATTTATTTATTTTCAAATTAAGACATGTATTATATGTATATATAAATATGTACGCTCAAACCCAGCTCCTCTAATCTCACTGCTCCTTAATTACAGTAATAAATTGCCCCTCCCTTTTGGGTTGATCACATCACCCTCTGTCCGCCCAACTGCCACTCCCACCACAGATGCCCAGTGTTCCTTTCATCATACACACACAGACACACACTTTAGCAGATGAGGTGATTTATGGCACCTCGACAAAGGTGGCATGAAAAATCTCTGTTTAACCTCCAATCTTGAAGCAGCTGTTATTTACTGCTGGCTTAAGATGAGTTTTGTCACTTTCCGGTCCTTGTTGCTCACAGCACTGATCCCGCCAAAGATTGTGTTTGTGTAATGACAGTAAGAAATGTATTTAAAACAAATGAAGAGAAAATTTATGTTTATAAGGAGTTTTGAGATCCACTGCTTTTTATTTAGTTAACTGTTATAGTGAAAATCTGCCAAGTGCAATTCATGCATTCATATATTTTCATAACTGAATGTACACAAATAATCAGCCGATTATTACTTTCTTGTTCTGCTAATAACTGTAGACATCCATTCTCCTAGTTTTCTATATTGTAATTAGATCACTCGTTAACCCACAAAATGTCCAATTAACAAAGATATAAGACCAAAAAATCCCTGAATCATCCCATTTAGAATGGTGCGAGTGAAAGATTAGTGAAAGATTAAGAAATTATTACAGCTAAATTATTGTTTCAGCACATTCAAAGCACAAAATGACAAAAATCCAACAAAACATCAGTGCAGCGAGGTGGCTAAAACTGCAGTTGAAGCTTTTATCCCATAAATCTGTGCAAATGTTCCTTGTGATATCATGTGATAGCATCATTAGTCCTTTGTATGCCAGGGGCATCTGCAGACAGACATGTATCCAGTTTTATGGCCATGTATAGCCTGGATGCACATCCATCCTTTATACGCAAGGCTCTTCTGACTCTTCTGACATGCCCAGAGCAAGTAAGGAGAGAGAGCGAGAGAGAGATCCTTATGAAACTGAGTTGTCAGCCATTCTGTTGACTTTCATAGAATGTGAGGCGAAACAAGAATAGTGTACAGCTGTTTCCTCCCTGACACAGAGGGAGGCAGATGAAGAGCAAAAGAGGGGAAAAGAGAAAGAGGGAGGGAGGAAGAGAGAGACAGAGCGAGAGCTCTCCGCTCTGTGATGTGCACTGATGTAGCTGGAGCTCTAGGTCAAACGCTGCCAGTGTTTTGTGTTCATCTTCGTCTCGTCTCCCCAGTGCTCCTCTAAATTATTCACAGCCTGAAGTGTGCAATGTGGCTGCCTCCTTCTTTCCTCTCTCCTCCTTCAGTCTAGATTGCTCTGTGTCTTACTTTTTTTATTTCCCTTTCTTTCTTTCTCATGTGACAGCTTGTTTCAAAATCCCCCCTCCCCAACCCGTCCCGCATCCACTCATCTACCATCACCCACCCATCTTTTATTAGTGACTCCATCTCTCGCACTTCTCCTTTCATCCTGGCTTTCTTGCTTGATTCTCCAGACTAGGCTCAGTCATCCCTTTTTAGGTGGGTAGGCTGCCAGCTGTTAGTATCAACTCCTTAGTTGGTAGCTCCTGCTCTCACACTACATCTTTCTGCCTCCCTCACATCGATCTCGTAGGATCTTGGATGCTCTGGTCGAGTTGACAGCGCATTCTCCCCCGACTGATTTTCTTTGGTGCATGCTGAATCCTCAGAGCAGTCAGTATCTCATATTAAACATGCTTCTGTTAGTCATTACGCTTTTAAGGGACTATCTGCCCTGTAAACAAGAAAGAAAGTAACCGAGGCAAAAAATCAATGACATGGCAGGGTTAGGGTTACGCAGTTGTCATCCATCAGAGTTTTTGGTTTTTGGTATCTGGTCCTTTTTTGTCTGTGGGCGTATCAGAATATCTTGGTATTGTTGAAAAATAACACTGTTTTAATTGGCTGGATTATCAGATTTTATCCATACTGCAAAAGCCCAAGGGGAATGCACACACAGTACATCTGTGTGCAAGTGGGAGATTTTGTGACGCATTTTATTGTGAGGTTAACAAGGATGATGCAAGCACTGGTATCCTATCCTGTCTGGACAGCGAGGGTTGGAGGATGAAGTGTGCCCCTCGTGGCTACCTGAGGAGAGAGCAGAGCAAAGAAAGTAGTTGAATCTAGTTCCAACCATTGCCACAGGACACTCATTTGTAATTCTGTACCCTGCCTATAGTAACGTTTGATCATTGCAGAGGGGGGGACGGGAGGTAAGGAGCTGAAGGTTTTGCCCTCGCTCTTTGCTTCCCCCCTCCGAACCCTTTACCCGCCCTCTTGCATTTGCTGTCACCCAGTATGAATGCCCCCTCTGGCCCGATGACAAGTCTAGCGTGAAACGCTTGGCTGCCCCCTGAAATTAGCAGTAGAGCCCCCCGGCGGCACATGCTTCTCATGACCAGCACACAGTGGGCTGCCGCCAGATTCTTTTCATTATGGCTGTGGCCTGCCAGCCCCCTGACTCTACCTCCTTCTGCCTCTTCCTCCATCTCACCCTCCCTTTCCTCCTCCTCCCCCCTGTGTGTCGGCCAGAGCTCAGTAAACAGCATCTGTAGTGCTCATCACATTACTGTCGTAGGGAAGAGAAGGAGAGAGTGAGAGCCAAGTTCTCTGTGGGGATTGCTGTTATGCCTGTGTATCAAAGTGTCCGCATGCATGCAAGTATGTGCATGCATGTAGTATTTTATTTCATGTGAACATGCACAGTAGCTCATATGTATATGCACATATATTGTGTGCACATGTCTCTGTTGGCTTGACAGGATTAGCAAAGGAGAGAGAGTTAGTAGCAGTAGTACAGAGTGAGAAAGAGTCAGAGAGAAGGGGAGTAGCAGTACAGAGCAATGCCTGGAGGCTCAATCTGTTCCTCACTGAGCTATATCAGTGTTAGAGACGGCGGCTCGGGCCGCAGGGAAGCCTCCACTCGCTCCATCAAACTGTCAGGCAGCCAACGGAGCTGCACAGGGAGACTCTCAGCTGCCCCCAGGGCCAGTTCAAGTCAACATCCCATTTCCTTGCCTCCTCGCCTAATTTCTCCTACGCCCCGACTTAAATTTCCAATGCCCAGTGTCTGCCGCTGCAGCTCAGCAGCAACAGGCCCAGGGCCATGTCAAAACTCTGGGAGGTACCGAGCGTTGCGCGTGTGTCTGTATCTGTGCACGCTAATTTCTGAAGGCTAGATAGCACTAGCTACAGTCAGCAGAGAGGAGAAGGAGCTGCAGGGGCCCCATGAAAGACAAAAAAAAAAAAGAAAAAAAAAAAGCATAAATCAGTGTTTTATTTTTCTCTCTCATTCTCTCTTACCTGTATTCCCATTTTTCTTCTTCAGCTGTCCTCATAACACAGTTGTGTATTCCCTGTCCCATCAGATTTCTGGCAGTTTCCTTTTTCTCTCTGAGCTGAATAAATGCTCCCTGTTCTCTCATACATCTGCCATTACTGTCTGTTTTTCCCTTGCCAAACTACTCCAAGGATCACACCAGCAGCCCAACCAACTCTGTCACTCCCTCAGGGTTACCGTGAAAGCTGGGGTTGAGGGATTTCTTCTTGGCGCGAGCAAGGCAGTCCTCTAATTTAGTGAAAGGAGTCGGGTTATCATCAATCTGTCCACACCCCCATCTCCTTCTTGCTTCTTGTTGACCTCACCAAATACCTTTCATAGAAGAGCGTCCAGGTCTCATTGCTGTTTACGTGGACTCTGGGTAATGTTAAAGTCTGCTTAGTGTGGTTCCAGGCAAGAACTATATCTTTCCTCACCTCAGCTTGATTTAGATGGCCTCTACTGGCTCTTTACTTGAGTGTGTCAGTTCTAAAGCAGAGACCACGGTGTGTCTGGCTAATGCAAAGAGCATTTTCTCCGACCCTGTCTTCTTCAATCCTCCTTCACTATCACTCTCTCTCTCTGTCCTCTCTCAATGGGCCTCTGTGAAAGGAGGTTTTGCTGAAGTCCTCTCTTGTTTGCACAGACAATTCCAATGTCCCAAGCTCAAATATGGTTTTGCGTGAGAGCCTGTCTAGGTCTGCTGGTCGATATCATTTCTGCCCGGTAGAGCTTTTTCTCTCAATCTTATTCCCCGTGGACCCTACATCTTCACTGAGATCAATACTTTCCTAATCCAGAACTCTAAGGCTGACCCTGGGTAATCAGCTGACTTCCCATGCTGCCTGCTGAGGAGGTCAGGGGTCAAAAGGCTGTATAGATTTGATCCTGTGATCAAATCACTTTGCTAGGTGGTGCTTTCAGATACAGCTATTAGGGTCAAGAGAAATTGCTTGATTTTTTTCCCGCTCCCTGGTTGTGAAAGTTAAATTCAGTTTTTGCCTTGAATAGCATTAATACACCAGATTCCCAAAGCTTTATACCCCATTTAGTTTCACCATAGAGATCAAATTATTTGGTTTATCTGAATCATTCAAAGATATTAAATTAGTAATTGATTGTTTTCTTTTTACTTTTTTTTTAACACACTTGCATGATTATATATGTAATCAGACACCACCACAATGGTCATTTATAGCGCTTTCATTTTGTCTAACTTTATATAAATAAACATTGTGTAGTGTTATGCTTTGATTCAGCGTGGTGCTTCACCACTCATCCATGAGCTATCCAGTCTTTAATGATGACGTATGAGCCCTGCTTCCAGATACAAACTACTACTAAGGCTGTTGTGTTTTTAACATGTTGCAATGCTTTGTATCTTGTTCTATTTAATCTGAACAAACCCCTTAAGCCCCTCAGTGATCACTGTCGGCCTGGCAGAGCAGCCACACTGATGATTTTATTAAAGATGAAAGAATTTAGACAGTTTGTAACTCTCAGTAATGCCGTATTGTTCGTTTGATTTTGGGACCTGAAGCGAAGTTTGGGCCCGGAAACGGTGACGTCAGACTTAAAGACCGGATAGTCCTCATTGTCTGGAGCACAGGCCAGGCGCCGGGCCTGGAATTGCCAGGTCCCTTTCATTAAGCTTTTCCAGTAACAAGACAAGCAGTTGTTTGGTTAAAGATTACATCTGCATCCTTTCCTCTTCAGCCCACTCTTTGCCCACATTTGTCGCCAACTGCTTTGCCCGACTGCTGACCTTCCCCACAGTAGAGCTACATCAGGCTCTGGCTCACCTTGGATTCAGTCTCTAACCCTGATTTGTTTTGATAGGCATTATGGAGGATGTCCAGCTCTTTCAGGCGGATATCAATGTACCCGAATCTGAACATGAGAAAGGGTTAGCACATAAGAACATACAAGCAAAATGTCCTGCTGATAAATTATGAGAGATGAGTTGAAGTAAAGCTTTGCCACAGGGCCAGTGAGACTTTCAGATCTCCTGCTGATGTTTCAGCCCAAGCAGGGGGTCCCCCAGTGGACTTGAGGCTTTGCATCCAGACCCCATCAGAACGGCCATGACGCCTACACTCCCACACCTCATCCCAGTATCTGCAGGAGGGAAATTGCAGGGGAAAATTGGTGTTGTTCCACCAGTATCCGACACTGCTTCCGTCTGCGACCATCTAAATGGACCATTACCTCCTCTGTGTGCTCTCACTCCAGGAGATCCGGGTTTGTTAGAGGTCTTCTTTTAGAATCAGGGGTATCTCAGTACATGTGCCTGGAGAAATGTCTTATAAATTGAAGCCATTTCTTCCATCACTATGACGATGAGTAGACTTTTGCATTGCGGACACTTTAACTTTACACGTTTGGATAAAAGATCAAGAAAAGCAGATGCTCTCTCACTGTTGTCGGGATGCAGTGGCCATCTCCCCATCACTTAAGTGTTAGTGTTGTTTTGGGCCTGAATGAAAGACAACTGGTTGCTTATCAGAAGTAAATTTTGCTTTAAGCCTGTTCCTTTTCTTGCCATTGCATTTACAGTTATTAGATATGACTATAATTTAGCAGAAACACACCTTACAGTGACTTTGAAAAATTACAGCCAATCAAGCTTTTATCACGAATTGTATTATCAAAGCACTGACGCTTTTATGCTCTCCTCTTCTGCTTTTATTCGTTTTATTTATTGCTTTATTTATTTTGAGAAGGAACTGACAGTGGCACTTTAATGCCAGCAGCTCACTCTAGCTCTCTCTCTTTTTTCTTTTTTTTCAACATTTCTTGCAGCAAGCACCGGCTTGTGATCAGTATTCAGGAAGACAGTTGTTGACGCCATGCCAGCATTTGCGTTGCTGGGCAAGTTCCTCTTCTGTTCCTCTTTCTATCTCTGAGGCAGAATTCATGGCAGACTGTCCTCCGAGTGTGACAAGTGGAACTGTGTGATTAATTTGGCCAGTCGTTTTAATGTGCTCCGGGATGCGCAACGCTTATTGTCTTCCCCTTGCACGTCTATCAGAATCTGCCAGAGAAATGTCCAGGAGAATCGAGACATCCATCCCTCTCTCTCTGTTTTTTTTCTCCCTCTTTTATGCTACTCTCTTTCTCAGCCCTGCCTCATTTCAGGGCTGAGCTACAGGGTCGTCATGGGGGCTAGCCCAGGTCGAGGCCTGGCTCTAGCCAGGGCCGCTGGCGGAATAAATCTCCTGTCTCTGAAGTGTTGAAAGCTGTGTAAATGTCAAACGCGTTCGTCTGATGTGCTGGCTGAGGGGAGGAGGGGTTGGAGAGGAGGTGGAAAGCTGCGAGGGAGGGTTTGTGGATGAGCCATCCACTGATTCTGGTCCCCCGTTGCCCTTCGTAGCTGGCGGTTGCCAGGTGCAGATGTTGCTGCTTGCTCCATGCCTCTGAAGAACTAGCCCTTTTTTTTTTCATTTTTCTTCCTTTTTTTTTTTTTTCGTTTTTTTTGGTGGGGGGGGGGG
>VURO01035513.1:55536-66901 GCA_015108175.1 Pelvicachromis taeniatus | reverse complement strand
CCTAGTTCACATGTACAGATGAGCAGCGCAGGTGGAATGCAGGGACCCAAATGTGTAAGCCAGATAAACTTCAGATGAATTAGTAAATCCTTTGATCTAAACTCCGCCCACTGAGCAAACGCGTTCAGACACTGGAATGAGGTCATATCCCTGTAAGAGCGTACGTAGGCTGCCATGACAGACCACTATTTCTGCAGTCCGGTTTTATACTTCCGGTTACTCAAGGCAAAATATTTCTAAAGTGTTTTTCAGTTTTCTGGAATTGTGGCCTTGAGTAACCGGAAGTATAAAACCGGACTGCAGAAGTACTGGTCTGTCACAGTGGCTGTGTCTCAATATGCGTACTTGTGTGTACTTGCGTTCTCGCGGACTCGTTATATGTCATCAGTCGGAGACAAGCACTGTCCCAATTCAAAGTACGCATCAAACCGAGAACGCGAAAAGTTCCCGGATGTGTTCTCGCTCCGCCCGTTTTATCGAGCATGCAGCGGTGGTGACTTGTGTGGACTTGGTGGAGCCAAATAACCTGTCATGCATTTTGCGAGACCAGCCCGGTCACGTTCACATGACCTGTGACATCAT
Organism: Pelvicachromis taeniatus; assembly: GCA_015108175.1. NCBI lineage: Eukaryota > Metazoa > Chordata > Actinopteri > Cichliformes > Cichlidae > Pelvicachromis > Pelvicachromis taeniatus. Next base: position 66,319 of record VURO01035513.1, on the reverse strand, counting down.
CGAGTACGCTGGTGTTCCAATTGCACATCTCGGCAAGTCCGGACTTGCGTACTTGCGATTGAGAAACAGCCAGTGTTCGGGAGGAGTGGTTTAAGTCGACATGTTACCGCTACTCGCTGCCGCCATGTGTTTTTTTGAAAGTGACGACTACGATTACGTCGACACGTTGTCCCAGCCCTAGTCAATGCCACAGCAGAAATCAAAACTAATCGGACCATGCAACATTTTTCCAGTCTTCTGTTGATTAGTTTTGGTGAACTGGTGGGAACTGTAGTCTCAGTTTTCTGTTCTTAGCTGACAGGAGTGGCACCTGGTTTGGTCTTCTGCTGCTGTAGCCCATTTTATCTAACATTATCTGCCTCCTGTTTGGTGCTGGGCAGGTAGTATTGGTAAACATATTGGAGCTGAAAACAGGTAGCTGGCACCCATTACTGAGAAAATCAGCATTTCCAAAGCAAAAACTATCATCGTCTGATGATGTTAGTTTTTGACAGATTTTCTTGCCTCTTCATTTTCACAGTAAAAACATAAGGAGATACTGTGAACTCTTATATTGACTTTATTGACATGTACAGGCACCTGCAGGGCTTGGTTATTGCTCATACATTTGTGTAAAACCATAAAACTCATTAAAATAACTTTAACACTTGATAAGTTAGCAATACATAAGACAAACCACAAACCAAATTTACTACAAGAATTCTGTCCAGAGAGGAAGTAAATAATCAGGAAATATAATTTGCTTTGCAAATAACGTCGAACTTCTTGTATCTGTTCTCCTTGGATTTACATCCTTCCCGTGGAAAGCAATGGACAGTGCACAGGATAGGTGAAGCAGTACGAGCAGGCAGGGCGGAGTGGGTGGAGATGAGTGTGATCTATAACAGAAGGGTTGCAGCAAGAGTGAAAGGTAGTTTTCTTGACTTAAGAAATGTCATATTTATGGTTCTTTCAACAGAACAGGAAACAATTACCTTCCTTTCTCTCCAAAATGTTGCTATTCTGAAAAAGTGTCACCTAGGCGGATCTCATCCGTGTAAACAAGCTTATAAGGAGTGTGAGATAGACGTTAGGTTGGCCGGAGTAAGTACGCTACAAAGGAACATTTCCTGCTCCCCTCTTATCACCCCTGTAATTACCACATTCCACTTCTCAAAGAAATAAACAATAGCAGGTGCCCCTGCAGCTTTCTCCACTTCAAGCTATCTGTCCTCCACCTTCCTCCTCCTCCTCGTCCTCCTCTCCTGGCTCTCTCCCTCTGTCTCACACACACAGTCAATCACATATTAATTCCTCTCATATACAAACACGCAGAATCACACTCTCACAAGCATCACTCGTTAATTTGATCTGTGGTGATGATTTATTTTCGCGATCGCTGCGCAAACACATGCAGCCTTTCCTTCTCAGTCCCTGTTAATTTGTCTGTCCATCTCGCCACCCTCCCGCGGTAACAGGGCTGACATGGAGTGTGACTTGGCAGCCGTACTGTAGCTTTTAAGCACTGACTTGCAGCAGTCACCCGAGAGCCTTCCGTCGTTTATCTCGTGGATAATAATAATGCTTCGGGGTGAGCAGACCTAACTCATCACTGCCTTTTATGGCTTCAACAATGCGGTGATTATAAATGGCTATTAATAAGAGATACAGCATTAGAGAGCCACAAGTTTGAATCATCATTACAGGAGAATCGTCGAGATTTGCAGAGCAGCAGAAGATAATTAAATTCAGCATGATAATATGTGAGATTTTCCTCAGATTTGTTACATTTTAAAAGCTGCGTTTAAAGTCTTAAACAGGTGCGGGAAATATTGCAATTAAGAAAAGAGACATTTTACTGGAAGAGGCAGACTGAGAAACAGCACATCATGCTATCAAATTAGCATCTGCTGTGTGGGTTTTGTAAATTACTGGGTGAGAATTATCTCTCTTACATTATAATAGACTGCTGATGACTATCACATTTTCATGTGGTTTTATAATTTGGGAAGCATTAAGCCCCCCCCCCCTTAAAGAAAAAAAAAAGTGCCCATGGATTTTGCATTGTGGACTTCACAGCTAAGTGGGAATAGATAGATTATCATTGCTGAAAGCAAATTCAAAGGCTCTATCTTCCACCGTTCTTATGTCCCAGCTTTGAATATTATCTACAAGAAAAGGGCCACGGGCATTGTTGCTGGCTCCGGCTGTGTAATGTCAAATCGATACCTGGTGTGTTTCGGGTTTCACAAATGAAAAATACAAGCAGATTTGATCAATGTACAAGAGGGATATATGACTCGAGGCTTGTACTGCTCTCGTAATACAAGATGGATCCATAGCGCAGCCTCACTGGTTGAACGGGCGAGATTAATCTATGAACCACGATGAAAATCGGCACTTAGTTGGCACTGATTTCACTCAGTCTTATTGAGTGAATAAGCGGGATAAATCTTGGTAGCGGCACTTTCAAAGGTGGAGATTTTTTTCAAGTTTACTGAGGTTTACTCATTCCTCTGAGGTGCCACTCTTCAGGCAGGGAGAAGCTCGGAGGGGGTGGAGATAGACTTGATAACATTAGCTGCAATGATTTTATTGAAAGAAACCAGGAAATTATTTGGTCCTGATTACCGTTTGTAGGAAAACGCTTGTGGACTAATTCTTGCATGTTAAATGAAAAGTGTTGTTGACAATGCTGAAAATACGACAGTGATGTAGATTCAAGTAACGAATTCAGTGTCGTGTTTCTTTCGCATTAGATGTCTCTGGTGTGACTGATGTGCTGGTTGAGTTTTGCTTTGCGTTTTTTGTTGGGAGTATGTGAAAGGCTAGGGATGAAGAATAAAGATGATGTAAGATTCTTGTTTTCTTGTGTTCATGTGTGAAAGTTTTCCCTTGTTTTAATGTTTAAAACAGTGTGAAATATATTTTTAATGACTCCTGAGCTTTCAGCCCGGCTTTGAATTATCCGTTGTGGCCACTGTGTTTAGGATCATTATCATGTTGATCAATTCAATTCCAGTTTAGCTTGAACTTTTGGACAGATGGCCTCATATTGTCTTCAAGTACTTTTTCATATGGTGCATGGCACATTATTTAAAATAATGGGCTGTCTTTGCTTCTGTGTTTATTGGCGGAATGAGTTTTTTCTCTATGGTTACTCTTGGATAGCAAAGACTTTTTCCTGGCACATCTCCAGCCGCTGCCCAAGTGAAAACCCGTAGTGATCTCGTATATGTCAGGAGTATCGAAACAGTTGAGACGCATTTTTTCTAAACACAGCGTCTCTGTGGCTTTTAAACCCCAAAACGCGCTGCGCCAAAAATTGGTCCACCCCAAGGATTGGGTCCCCCGACACAAACAGAGTAATGTAGTGTCCGCTGTTAAGTGCCAGGAGGATTGCCAAGATTTATACATCGGGAAAACCAAACAACCTCTGGCAAAGAGGATGACACTACACAGAAGAGCTACCTCGTCAGGCCAGGACTCTGCAGTCTATTTACACCTACAGGCCAGTGGACACTCTTTCAATGGTGAGGATGTCCACATGCTGGACAGGGAGGAACGCTGGGTGTAGTGCAGAGGCCATTTACGTGAAGAGGGAAACACTATCTGTGGATGGTACTCATGGCCATTGATCAATGCCTTTGATCAGTGGGCCTTGATCAGTAGTTGTTGATCAATGGTCATGAGAATTTGCATATTAATGATCAAGGAATGGACCTCCCAGCCCATTGTTCCTTCAGTGGTGTTAGTTTCAGTCATTATGCAAATTAACTGTTTATAAGGTTGGAAACCTGCAGTCAGCTCAGACTGAAGCACTTGGATGAGTGACGAAACGTTTCTCCCACTGAAAACGCTACGTCCACATGAACACAATCAACTTTTTGGGATTTACTTACCTGGATGATTGAGCATGCATCAAGACATGCCAGCCTAGTGTTGTATTTGAAGTCACCTCAGTCCACTTAATGTTGTAAGGTAAAGCACCTTTATTGTTGGATTGAAAACCCCAATGATGAGATGAGCTTGGTGAGATGTAAAAACTCCCTTTTCACAGGCAGAAACCTCTGGCTCAGGGAGGCGCAGCCATCTGCTGTAACCGGTTGGGGGTCCTAAGTCTCTCCCTGAGCCTGGTTCTGCTGGTGGTTCAGGGGCACCAGATCCAGCCCTAACGATAAGTTTGTCACCTAGTCCTAAAGGTAGTAAGGATGTCTATCTCCTGATAGCTGAAAGCTCTGCCTCATGTTCTATGTTTAGAAATGTGGGGAACCACAAATAAGTCTGCAGTGTCTATTGAGATATTCCTCTCACTGTAACAAATTCTTCTTAAAATCAGTTTGTAAAACAATCCTGTTATAAAGGCTGCCTTAAAGTGACAGCTACAGTGCTGTGAAGAGTGATGCATAGATTTTTCCCGTTTTGCGGATATGGTTGATGATGGAATGTAAGTTAAGTGTTTCTTGTCAACAGATTCACCCCCATAGTTTCCCTGTAAATTTTCAGGAACAACATATTTTTCTGATTTGCCTCTTAACCTACCTCATCATTCACATGTACCACATCAGTCAAACTCAGCAGATACTTACTTCCAATTAAACACTGTATTCAATGGCTCAAATTACTGACTCCCTTTTGTGAGATGCTGATAGTGATGTAATGCGGCCCACTGGATCGCTCTCATGGGTTGGACCACACCCATTGTCAGACTCACTCTTTTGTGTAATCTCAGCTACGCAGCTATAAAGTCTCCTGACTGCTTCATATACTGTTGTGATTTTAAAGGTTTATGCAATCGCAGCTACACTGTGGTGGCTGTTAATGTAAAAAAAAAAAAAAAGTTACAAAAGCATTTGTTTTCATAAAAGCCAAAAAATGTCAAATTTTTATGTGTAGTTTTCAAATATAACTCACAATTCCTTCTCCTCACCCTTGGGGTCTTTCTTCAGTACACACCCACTCATTCTGCCTGTTCGTGTTCATCAGTCTCACCTTCACACATGCTTATCATTTAGCTGTAGCAGCTTGAAAATGGAACAAAGAAAGCACTCACCTTGTTTCCTCCATGATTTATGCTAGGGCCGTTGTATTATTGGTTCAGTTAATATCCAGAGTCATTACACTCATCCAGTCTCAGATTTATCAACTGTTTTACTGAAGCAATTTAAGGGTTTTCCTGAAAATTGATTTAAGTGTTTCAGAATATATTTCTGGGTACTTATCACTAACAATTTCCTCCTTCGATTTCACTCTACCTCAATTTTAATTTGACAGAACAGGGTCTCAAGCTCTAACTTCCTCTCTTCTCTGAAAGATTGTTGGATTTGTGACGTATAAATCAAACCTCACTGTGTCTGAATGTTGGATCAGAACATGTTCTACTCTTACAAGAGTAAAACTGAGCAGAAAAAAAAAATATAATGATTAAGTGCCCTTTTACCAGGCTCAAGTCAAGAAAATTGTCATCCACTTTTAAAAAGCTCATTACGGTTTTGATGAAAGCTCCAAAGGGCATCCACTTCAGGCTTGCTGTTCTGTCTGAACTGAAAGCTAGCTACTAGAAGCATTTGTTAACCATGTCTGTGTCTGTCCAGCCATGTTCACAGAGGTGCCTCACGATATGACTGCCCAAAGAGGTCAGGATGTGGAGATGGCCTGTTCATTCAGAGGAGCAGGAACTCCTTCCTATGCACTGGAAATCCAGTGGTGGTACATCAGGAACCACCTTGACTGGACCCACAGGCAGCCCTGGACAACTAATGAAGTAGGTTCACAACAGAAGTTCTTTTTTTTGTTTGTTTTATATAAAAGACATGTCTGACTGCTTGTTTCTACAATGTTACCTTAACCTCCTAAGACCCGAACTTGTTCATGGCATGCATTTTTAATTTCTCTTTGCTATTTGGGCTGATTGGGACCTGATGAATGTAAAAACAAAGAATTACCTCATTTTTTTTTCCTGATTTTTGTTTCTGAGAAAAAAGAGATCCACATATGAGGACATTCGTTTTCGAACAGTGGCAGTATAATGTCCTCGTAAGTGGATATCGGGTATCTTGTAGAGCAAAATTTTGTATTTTGGTTTAGCCAACCCAAAATGTGATGTCCACATATGTGGACGCCCAGGTCCTAGGAGGATAATGATCAAATAAAAAAATAAAACATCAACTCCAGATGTGAATTAGAGATGATCATGCATCCCACCAGCCACAGTGATGCAGACGCACACATTTTCTAACTGGCACTGCACTAAATGTGTTTGTAACATGTAAATGAAGAGATTATAAATCATAGAAGGGGCTATACGTATGCAAAGGAAGACGGACTCGTGTGGGTGCAGGTTTGTAAGGTGGGAACAGGTTTTGAGCCCCTTGCCTCGATTTCTTCCAGTGTCCTTTACCCAGTACTTATCTTGGAACTTTGCCTTCATTTTGACCTCAGCCACACACTTGTCAAGTTTCACATGTGTGTGATCACATTGCTAAAATATGCCCACAGAGACACATTTCAACACCTGCCAAAGTGCTCAAAACAACCTTTATGGCAGTTGCCACAGCAGGTGTTTTTAAGCCCACGGACTCATAAGGTGAAAGAAGTACTTGCCCTCTCTGTCTCTGAGGTGTCTTCAGAAATGGTCTTTTGAGTATATGGGAGAGTGAGCTGATATGAGCCCTTTTTCTTTTTTAACTTGACTTGATCTGTTGTCAGAGAATTAAAGACAGGAACAAAACACAAGTCCAAAAGAAAGTGGTGTTACGGATCGACTCGCTCGCATGCAGAAAGTAAGCTTTGGTCCCATTTTGCCCCACAGTCACTTTTGCATGTTTTATTTTTAATATTTGTTTTGAATTTTTTAATGTATTTACTGGCATTTCATCAATATGTGATCTATAACTATAATAATAACTTTTGACCTGAAATTGATGATACCTGTTATGTCAGAAGTTCTTTTTCTTTAGAAAAATGTGTTGTTTACTTCATCCATAAGATTCTTCATTTGACTGCGAGCTGAAAAGGTTACTTTCTAACTTAAATCAGGGTGAAATGACTTGCATGTGTTATGGTTGCTCATATTCAGGCAATGTATTAACTTACTCACTTTCTCATCATTATATATCCCTTATGATTTTACATTAGCTTGTATTAAAGTCTTTATAACAACTTTAATTATTCTATTAGCCGCATGGGGGTGAAAATTAATAAAACAATGCAGAAGAACATGAAGCCTATACAATAACATAATTAGGTGTTAACCAGCTGCTCTTACATCTAGTAGACTTTGAGTAACATTATTCATTTAAACTCAGATTCCACATCACATTTATATTCAATATTAAATATGTTTTTTTGTTTTTTTTAGATGTCTGACTATGTTAAGCAGTTGGTATGTTTCTCTTGATGCGTGTAGGAAATGATGAGACACAGTCAGACTGAGCCAAATACATTCACTGTGTATAAAACAGATCGAGAAGAAGCCAAAAACCTGCACAAAACTGCTTGTTATGAATAGTATTTGTCCCATGACAGCTGAGATTTTATTCAAATAAATATATATAACTTGAAAAAATCCTTGCAAATTTTTATGTTGATTTGTGTGTGTGTGTAATATTGACTGTAGTACGTGGGCTTCAGTATCTAACTGGCACAGTAAGAACAACCAGAAACATAATCACTTCTGTATTCTGGTACATGTGTTTCACTTAGTTTAGAAAACCAATCAAACTGAGATGAAATCCTTCTGCTAATGTTTGTCATTTTTCCTAGGTGGCTCCTGAGGAGGAGATGGCAAAGGATGCTACAAAGATAAGTGTGAGTTGTGAACAATATCTGCAGTTATTTTCTCCAGAAAGCCCTTATGTTTGCCTTGGTGTTAGAAGACTCAAAATGCTTATGATTACATTTAAATTTCTTGTTCTGCATGATCCACAGATGTTGTGCTTGTGCTGTATCGCACACAGCGATGTGATTTTCAGTCGTTGCAGCTCGCATGGTGGGTGAACGCTCCAGACGGTGCATTAACACATTCACTACAAACCTCGAATGGCTTTGCAGAAGCACAGTGTCAGGCAAAGAGCAGGCAGCACTGGTGCTTGTGGGTGGTTAAGTGTCCTCCCCATGGGGGAGTGGCCCTCGAGGGCATCATCTACAAATTTGAATAAACACTACTGAATCTTTGTGGCTGCGGCACCAGATCTCAGTAAAATACAGTGAAAAAGGCAGGAAGTCAGCAGATCTTTTGATATCTCCTCTGGTACTCACCCTGGCAAACGGAAAAACTAAGTGGGCCTTTTATTGACAGAAGAAAGCAGGACAGTATAGAGTAACTTAACATTTGGACTTCTTTCTAATTACCTGCAGAAGTGAGCAGACTGCAGGACCGACTGCATGTTATCTCTACATAAACGTATTCCCCTGGCCTTATCTCTTTCCACTGACTTTATAATTACAAAAATGAGCAGAAGAACTTTCTACTTTCTTGGGTTTTAATGCTGTGTGTGTGTGTGTGTGTGTGTGTGTGTGTGTGTGTGTGTGTGTGTGTGTGTGTGTGTGTGTGTGTGTGTGTGTGTGTGTGTGTGTGTGTGTGTAAAGCTGCATTAAACATGCAGAAACATGTACACACCAAAACACAAAACCTTTTGGCTTTCTCCCAAAAGGCTAGCTGCTGCTGAATCACTGACGCTGTGTTTTTTGTGACCGGGTGTGTGTGTGTGTGTGTGTGTGTGTTTGTGTGTATGTGTGTATGTTTGTGTGGGTGGAGCAAAACACTGCAGGCTACACAGCTGCAAAATCATTATGAGCTCTCTCTATATAATGGATCCTGGCTCACATCCATACATTCAAACAAAAAACACCATGAGATTCTCACATATGCAGACGCACGCTCACGAACAGCACGCATTAAGCTCACGCTTACAGCCAAACGCGCAAATGTCACTGCCACACACGACGCACACATCTCAACATCTACTGGTGTCACGAGGAGGAAGGTGGGTGATAAATGAAGTTGTATTTATATCTTGGTGCGTCACATCTCAAGATATCTCCAGACTCTCATCATCTCAACTGCTGCTCTGCGAACTTGCAAAGTGTTTGACGTCCTGGATACCTTCTCTTCATGCTTTCATAGATTTTATTAAGCGCCACCTTTGACTGAGTTATTGTCTCGGAGGAGGCGTGGCCTTGGAGTGCATCCAGGCCACACTACACATTTATTCTGCTCTTCTTATGATGTTTCTTTTGTACCTCCAACACTTCACGGATCTTAACTATCTTCAAAATATACTCAGATCATTTTCTCAACACAGCCGAATGTATGATAGGCAGCCGCAAGCCTTAAGTGGCTTGACTGAATTTGCATACAAGAAGGATGCTTATACAATCAGAGTAATAATTTGACATTTTGAAATAATGCGCTGATTTGCATTCTCGCTGATTATTCGATGAGGAGATAAATGCCACGTCTGTGATGTCGTTTTGTCTTGATTTTCTGTGTTCTCTTCTTCTTCTGAGGAAAACCGGCTCAGGACTGCAAAGGAAAAAAAAATCCTGATACGTTTGAATGGGCCATCCATCTATCCATCATCTTAACCACTTATCCGGTTCAGAGAGAAAAAATAAAAGATTAAAGGTGTTTCAGAAAATTGCACAGGTTTACAAGAAAAATTGTCAAGTTAGCAGTTAAAAAATGAGATTAAAGCTACAAGTTTACGAGAAATATTTTAGAAACTGTCTTTTTGTAAATGAGCCGCGTCACTTCATTTTGCAAGTGGGACCACCATCACGCAACAATAGATACGAGTAAACGGGGATGGTGCCAGTACCATTCAGACCAGTGTATTATTTTCTTCTTAACAGGCACAATTCAGGGTCATGGCCAGATGCTCAGGATGATATGATGATTCACGGCTAAAATACTGAGTCCTTTCTGCTGAGTCAGATTTTGAAGTGTGGCCAGGCATAAAAATGACAAGTGGGCCACATGTGTGATGTAATAAGTTTGTTCCCATTGTACAAAGTGTAGCCATGAGGTTTATTAAAAATGATTACTTTAATCTCACAGAGTATGCAGTGCTCTGCAAGTCTTGAGCGGCATCTTAATTCTTCCTTCATTTCTTTGTATGCTGTTACAAAGAAAATGAGGAATCGGTACAGCGATCGACTGAAAATAAGTTTTAAAAAAAAATGCTAAAGAGAAACTCTACGGAGTCCCGAAAGGGACATGGGAGAAAAAAAATATTAAGATGAACTATTGCGAGATCTCGCAAAAGTTCAAAAGCGCTGCATCCGTCGGAGGCCGCATTTGTAGACCGGTTACTTCACAGGTCGGGGTATCCTTCATTCATAGCGCGGCCCAGCAAATTCCATTTTCCAACAATGGTGGCAGCTGCTTCGTTTTAATAGTACTCTTATTATTGTTTCTGGGTCACAAAATAAACTTTTAACATATTTTCAGGCGAGAATGTAGCTGTCTAAACTTCAAAAATCTGCTCAGGTTATCAAGACATCCCATATTTGCAAACGTGCCCCAAACGTTTTCGGACGCGTCTGTTACCCACCAGCTCGATTGCTGAGCGGGTCGTCAAGGTGCACTCGAGCTGGCGAAAATAGCGGACTCCCCGTACATCGTTTTCAACCCCCCCGAGCTGATGGGTAACCGACATCTCCGAAAACGTTTGTGGCACGTTTGCAAATATATCATGTCCTGATTAAATTGGTTTGTTTTTTTTTTTTTTTTTTTTTTTATTTTTTTTTAGGTTTTTTTTATTTTTTATTTTTTTTTTTTTTTTTTTTTTTGGGGGGTTGT
>VURO01035513.1:3824-55516 GCA_015108175.1 Pelvicachromis taeniatus | reverse complement strand
AACTCCAGTGTCCTGTTATATTTTAGATAGCAAGGAGCAGACGGCTGAGTTTATTCAACTCAAAACAGCTGGTGATGCAAATCTGAAGGCTAGACGTCCCAATTCACAAGCCTCGCACTTCCGACCTTCGAAGGACCCGGTCCACGTAATCGTGAAGGCTGGATGCTCCGAAGCATGCAGCCTAGGTTTGCGAGATCTCGCAAAATTTCATCTTAATTTTTTTTCTCCCATGTCCCTTGCGGGGCTCCGTAAAACTCTGACCACTTTAAATATGACAAAAAGTTTGACTCCTCTGAAGGAACATTTTGCACAGTACATGTTAACCCAGCTCAAACTTTTTCTGTTTCACCTACAATGGCATTAATACGCTGCTGTAGCTGTTGCCTATGAATAAAGTAAAACTTCACAGCTGAAGCCAGGAAATAGCATACCATACTTAGTTAAAGTAAGAAGGTGAGTACACATTGTGAAGAACGAAACTCATCTTCTGGTCTGTGAGACAGCAAATGTCCTTTTGGGTTTTTTCTTTTATTTGTCCCGTGTTTTTTATTTTGAAGGCCCGTCTTTGGCTGCATATACAGAACAAGAAGAAAGCCAAACAAAGCTGATGTGACAGCACAGATAGCTGCAGCAGAGTAGCTGCTTTTTGCTGAAATCGTTGTTGAATCATTTCCAGGTTTTTCAAATTGCTCTTTTTAATTTTTTTAAAGAGTAAATGACATATTCCTTCGATTCCAGTCAAAGGGACTCATGAAAAATGCAACATTAATTAATTCAGTGCTCTCAACAGATTGCAGGTTTTTCTTGGTCTGATATGAATAGGAGCTTTAGTGACAGTTAGTTCATTGATTCATCAAACTAATAGCTTCTACTTCACTACATTTTATTGTTGGCTTGCCATTATCTTGTAATGGCCACTCATTGGTACATTCTCTTCTGATTGGATATATTTGTTACAGTCCACCCACATTATATATGGTTTTTAATTGTTTTTTGTTTTGTTTTTTGTCTGTCTACCTTCACCAGGTTGTGAAGGTTGTGGGAAGCAACATCTCCCACAAACTCCGCCTCTCCCGAGTCAAGCCATCTGACGAGGGCACGTACGAGTGCCGCGTCATCGACTTCAGTGACATCGAGGGCGCGCGTCACCACCGCGTCAGGGCCTACCTGCAGGTGGTGCCGGAGAGCGATGTCATCAGCGGCAACCCCATTGACAACTTCGAAGCCATGGATGATACCAAGAGAGGAGTGGGATTCTCTGACGGGGACGACGGAGAGTCTCTCAGTGGCACCAAAGAGCACGCTCACGGCCATCACCAGAATCACGGGCACCACCAGGAGCACGACAAGCGCTCTTCTTCACCTGCCCACCACAGCCACGGCAGCAGCAGCAGCAGCAGCAGCAGTCAGCAACACAAGGCGGGCAGAGAGCTGAGGAAGAGGGACGTGGACAGTAACCACAGTAGCCACAATGACTGCACCAACGAACTGAGCTGTGCGCTGTAGATGGCTATTACACAAGGATTGCATAATATGATGTGTGTCACAGCATAAAAAAGCTATTCTTCCCACACAGTGCAGGCCTGTGCACAAATCCAGAATCTGTAGAAAATGTCCAGTATGGCTTATTCTAAGCACAGAGCCGCAAACTGTGCAGGGAATGTAGCTTTTTCTTGCTGTGCATGGGTCTGGGTTGGACTGCTCACCTGTCTGTAAAGCCTTGGCTTTACTACATTCAGCAAAAGGGTGGGACGGGGGGGCTGATGTGTAGATCTAGGCAATTCCACAGGTTCTGGTCTCAGCACCAATTAGTTAAAAAAAAGAAGAAAAAAAAAGAGACTCCTGTCTCACTATTAACCTGTGCTCTGTTCCACTCTTGTACTTTAGATACTGTAAAAGACACACTCTGCTTTCATGCTCATACTTCTTCCACTGCCTTACTCTGTCATTTGATACGCCCTCAGAAAAGAAAGGCTGATATTGTACATTTTATAACTGGGTCTGTCCCCAGTAGAAAAAAAAATCTTCCCTTTTATTCTGAGAGTGTTCTGAATGAAACTCAGCCTGCTTCTTTCCCCTGAAAATCTTTATCAGCCTCATTACATCTTTTTTTTTTCCTTCTGTGTGTATTCAATAAGTATACAGCCACACATCGACAAGTGTTCTCCCTTTGTTCCCAGAGCAGCAGTGCTTATCCAGCACAGACACAAGTCTTAAATCACAAGCACATCGATAGTTCGGAAAGGGAGAGATTTCAAATCAAACCAACAACAACACGGGCTGGATCCTCCCTGCAGAGCTTTTTGGAGTTTATGACGCCTCTGTGAAAATTTGCCTTCCCTCCCTCGTGCTGCAGGTTTGATCCACTCATGGCTGTTCATGCTGAGAGAAATCAATCAATCGACTCGCTCCATGCGGACCCCACCCTATTGGAAAGCCATGAAACGGTCAAATCTCAATGCTTCTAAATTAAACAGATTTGATGTGCCTCTGAATCGTGACTATAAATAAATAGAAGCAATAGAACGTGATCTTTGTGGAAGATACATTTTTTCCTCCTTTTATGGAGGAGCTGGGCTGTATTCCTCTCCCAGCTTAGTTCTTTTAATTCCAGTGCTCTGGCCCAGTTCTCATTAGTTATTTTAAAAGAAAAAAAAAGCCTCAATCCTCTCCACTACAAGCCTCTAAACCCACCCTGTGTATATGACTGTAAAATATGAATTAAAGCTTGTGCATGTTCAGTGATTTTCTTAAAAAAAACACACACACAATTTTTGCAGCCAACCAATAACAAAAAACAGTGTTACCTGAGTTTACTTATATTGTAAAAAAACACATCATCCCGTTCTGAATCCATATTTTGCTTTTAAAGTCCTTTCAATGGGATCTTTTAGTTTTTAAGCAGTTTTCTGTTGCTTTCCAAAAGTGCTGTACAGACAGATGAATGACACATTCTCTCCATCGCTGCTCAGAAAGGGGGGGCTCCCCTAATGTATCTTAGTACTTCAGCAGTGTTTCTTAAACTACTGTATTTGCAGGGCAGCAAACATGAGTGTAATCACATTATAATGAGCCTGAACATGTGTGTCTGAAAAGGTCTGAGGGGCCGTTTTACTTCTGCCATTTTCAAGAATAATCTCTTTGCTTAGATGCTTGTACGAAACCTTGTCTGTAAAGGTGAAGGGGGAGGCTTTCTGGGCTGTAGGTCACTCTGAAGGCATCAATTGGGACAAAGTGGGCGTGGGTAACACTTTGGATAAAGCCTTCGGCGGTGAGGGGGTAAAGTAAGTGGAAATGTTAGTGAAACACTTAAATCATCTGCCTCAAAATATATTCTTGTGTTTCAAAGGCCATGAACGGTCCCACTTCTTTGGCGTATTACTCTCCAGAGGGACAACAGTGCTTCTGTTACTATGGCCAGACTTTGGGCTGGTTTAATGATTTAAAGCGGTGATCAGCAGAATTATTTTTCAACCAGTAATTTGATTTGATGTTTTGTAAAGAAGAGATCACTGTTGGGGTGAAAAACAAGAGGGAAATGTACATTTCTTCTAGAATGTTTGGTCTCTCACTAAGTGTATGCCTTTATCAAATGAAATAAATTGTATATGAAACGATGGAGTTTGAGTACTCACTACACATTTCTACCTAAACGGGTGTTTTTTGCTGTTCTTTGCCAGTTGCGATTTACCTTTACAGCCCCTTGCTCTGTGTGTGTCTGTCCGTGTGCATCAAGGAGAAGCGATGTTCGGCAGTTGCCTGCGTGTAATAGGTACTGCCAGATTCCCTTCATCCTATGGCTGCTGATGACTAATGGTGCTATTGTCAGCACTGGCAGCAGGATAAATAGCAACAGCACCGGATGAGATAAAGAGGCGCTGTGCCACACTCGCTAACATTAAGCCAGGCCAGCTAAATACAAAACATGTGGCGATCTTGTTTCCCCACACTAGACGCGTCATACATCCATTATGGAGCGGTGAGGTGGGGAGGTCCTGGGCTCTCCCATCAGCGAGGAGATGTGATAATGGAAGAGACATTCTGCTTCCTTCATTTACACATCTCTTGAACCCTGCAAGGCTCTGACTGATAACAATGATAGATTGGCCAGTATCTTTGTCATGATGTCAGCCAACCTCTGCCTTAATAGGGCACAGCCTGTCCTCACCACAGCTAGATTTGCCATAGAGTTTCCAAAGGATGGCTCCTGAAGCACTTCCTTTAGATCTAATTTTTCTAATTACTGAAAATTTCATTAAAACAAAAGACCAAATTAACACTTTGTCCTTGTTGTCCTACCACAACCATCAAAAAGTGGGACACAAATGTGCAGCTTAAAAAGATAAAAATCTATCAACAGCTGTAACTGTATTTATATATATTTTAAAAATGTATTTATTTTAGTGGCTCCTTGAGGAGACACCCACCCGCAGGGCTTCCAAAGCCAGTATAGTCTTAGTGCTGGACCCAAGCCTGGATAAATGAGATGATCGGATCAGGAAGATCGTTTGGTGTAAAAATGAGTTTGGATCCATCTGCTGTGATTCCCTCCTCGGGAAAATAAGGGAGCAGCCAAAAGTGTCCAATACTGTAGTTTATGTTTTCTCTTTTTAAACAAACATAACTCAGTAGCGCTCCATTTTTTCACCTAATCTTAATGTGCAGGAAGTACTAATTGTTGGCTAGCAGAAGCTAGGAGGTTAGGTAATCAAGGTGATGACTAAGGGACATTTTCTACATTACAGAGTAGCTCTTAATTACACAGAGCTGTGTGATGAGACAAGAAAATCTGGGAAATAACACTGCTCTCATCATTCAATTTACTGGTTAGTATTTAAATATTTTCTTTGCTTTAAAAACAGAAAGAGTTTCACTCAGTTTTATGACATAGCTGCTTGTTAAAGTTATATTTGTAATATACTATATGATGTGTTTCCTGTGACGTACATAGTAATGAATATTTGACCGGATGGGCAGTATTTTAGATGTGCTGCCAGGTATGTATTGTGACATTGACCATGTGTCAGACTTATGATAAATAAAGTACTTCACTGTAATGAATATATCAGCAAAGTAGCCACACTGACCCAGTGCCTGACATCACAAATCCAACCAGCACTGTGACAGTGTGGCTCACTCATGAGCTGGACTTTAAAGCTTTTAGGTTTTGGTTGAATAAACCATATTTATGAAGAAGATGTACTCAACTGTTAGTTTTGGTCTTTCATGTGATTTAATTGAAGCTTTTTGGGTGAAACCTTAAAAAAATGCCAATCGAAATATTATAGACTAACATTGATTAAAAGATATGAGCTGTAGAATTTAAATGTTTATTTTTAGCAGTTAATTTGGTTAAAAAGAGACTTCACTTTTTCATCTGTATACACAGAAAATGTTTGTTTGTTTTTCTTTGGGGGGGTGCATTATGTTATCGAGGATACTGTTGCCTATCTGGCCAAACACTTGAAGCAGCCTTTCAAATCTCTGAGCTACAGACACATTTCAATCAGTGCCCACAACACTATGAGGGACATTCATAAACCCTCTTCTCAGGTGCGGCTTTGACCTCAGCACGACACACAATGAAATCATTGAGAATCGGGTGATCTTTGGTGATTATTGTTCAAGTTCACGAGAAAACTGAATTTAATAATCAGGGTCAGCAAAAGCAAAATTGCTCAAAAACGCTCAAACGTGTGGCTGAATATTTCAAACAGACGACACAATTCACAAAAACGTTATTCTTTCAAGACAGAGTGAAAATAAATAGAAAATCTAACACTGGTATTTCCATTACATGCCTGTGAAACACAAAAACGGATCAAACTGAACCAGCAGCTCTTTCAGCACGTCTCCTAATGGAGAAGACGTGTCAGGTGTGGTCCTGGTTTCTTTAACACCTTGCTGTTTATCAGAACTGTGCACACCATGAAGGTTATCACAAACGTATCTGACGGCTGCTTTTTTTGGGCACAGCTGACAGACTTTCTTTCAGCTAATTAACCTGTTGGAGTCGTGCTTTAATAAGCCGTCCATTTGTGAGATGAGTCAATCTCATCAATCAGGAGCTCGTTAGCTGACTGGCTGGTTAACTGTCTCAGTAATGGAGCCAAACTCCTCCTTCAGCAGTTTGAGCACGTTGTCCGAGAACTCGTCTCTTTGTCTGCCCATGCCGTTCAGCTGCACCAGCAGGAGGTCGGGGTGGATGTAAGAGGACGGGCAGTGCAGCTCATTCAGAGTAACCCAGAAGGTGTCCTGATCCACCTGGATTAAGTGTGGGAACACGCTGTGCAGGAAAGGGAAAGAAGCACGGGAACAGGATTAGCTCTGAGCGGTGTTTTGCTTTGTACGTAATATCTATTGTATGGAAAACACCTTCCTATAACCCAAAGTGACAGACTGAACGAGTGTTGCTGGCTTTATCATGCAGGCCACCAGTTTAACTATAAGCTCAGTAACTCAACACTGCCTTTCTCTTCAGCTTTATTGTTTTTTTTTTTAAATCACCTCCAACCAGGAAAGTACTTAAGTATAAAAAAGCATGTGTTTTTACTTGTGGCTGCTGTGTTGCTACCCAAACACTCAATAATTCTGAATGATGTGAGTTATAAAAGGCAGCTTGCATACTGTATTTTGAGCTATTTTTTCATTCACAACTTCCATCTGTCCTTTACATTACTGTAAGTCACACAGTGCACACATGTTGCATCAGCTGCCAGTGTAAAGGTGAAATGAGTTCCCTTTCAGATTCAGTCCGTAGTTTTGGGATATCACGCCGCACTTCTATTCACGCCAGTAAGGAAACTGACCTGTGATGATATGCCACATATAAACTCGTCATTACAGTCATTTCTCACTTTTTATTCTCTTTACCTCATAGTTAGGGATAGTTAGCTATTGCTAGTTAGCTCTGTTGTGTGCCAACCTGAAGTTAGCTTAACTGCTCTTGTTGGTTTTAGCCACCACGCTGAAATACATGCGTATTTCTGGAAGTTCCTTTCTCAAGGGACAATATTAGTGAGGGTGATATTTTGGTTGAGGTCAGGTCTGGTGTAGGCCAGTCTAGTTCTCCTACACCAAACTCGCTCAGCCATGTCTTTATGGACTTTACACACTGTGTAGTGACTGATTCTCCAGAAAGTTGGCAACCTGCACACCTTGAGCCTCAGCATCCACTGACCCCACACTGTGATTTTACATGGCCTACCACTTCGTGGCTGAGCTGCTGTCTGCATGTCTAAATTCTTGATTTTATAAGCCTGCGGCCATTGAAGTGATTAGAACACCTGAATTCAATGATTTGGACAGGTGAGTGAATACTTTTGAAAATAAAAATATGGTCTGGTCTGTTGACTCGTCAATTCTGCAGAGATATTTGAATATTAGATTAAGAATTTGGAGCTCAATGTATTGAACTGTTGTACCTAACTCTGGTGCACAGCTGCGATATACAGTCAGAAGAGGTTAACTTATTGCCTTCTTAAAAACAAACAATAGTTTGATTTGCTGGCCCTACAATGTATGGCCTTTATATTAAACTTTGCTATTAGCACCAGTAATACAGTTGTTGTCAAATCAACTAAGACTGAAAATGTTGAGATTTGCACTTTAAATATTCATGTCTAATTAACTAGAATTCAAAGTATCAGGAAAAAAACACTATTAGTTTTTACTGATTAATAGTTAAATACTCTGAATGTGCTTCATCAGGGCTGTGTGTTGTAGTTTGATTAGAAACAGATTGAAGATTCATTTGCAGGGTCATGTGAGCGCAGATGTGAAAACAACAACAACAAATTGTCTTTTATAAAAATATCAGACCAAACTAAATCATTATCAAACAGGACATGCAATAATTTCAATACCCAAAGAAAAGTAGCGTCTTGTACATAGTACAAATAGATGAGGATATACTGCTTAAACATTAGTAATACCTTAAACCATAAGAAGATTTAAATAATTCAATGTTGGATCAGGGTTGAGCCTTTTTGTTTTTAGCTGTGTCTAACACTCAAACAGATTAGTAACTAAATGAAGACAACAGTGGTACCTTAAACAGGCTCCTTGCAGTCTGATGGGTTGTCTGCAGCTCAGGTAGGGTAGACAGGCCTCACAAACCACATCTAGGTCTGCTTCAGCTGAGAAAACCAAACACAGGACATCTTTACTATATTTTATTCATATGAAAATCTGAATACTTTTACCTTTTATCCAGAAATTACAACATAAATTAACTTGTAATAGAAAATAAAATAGAACAAAGCTATGTTAATTTCACTGATTAATTACAGCAGCAGATTATAGTTTGAGCTCGGTGCCTAGTCTTCAGGTGCATCACTCCCTGCAAATATGTTACTTGTAAAACTCCAGGAGCATACAGGTGGATGCTGGGGTGGTGGATGGGCTGAAACAGCAGGCAGTGGTGCAGTAGGATGTGAGGAAAGTGGGGTATGTTACATGTCCAGCTCCAGGCTTCACTCCATACATGGTTACTGTTGTGAGCGCTTCTTTTCTGATTATGTCCAGTGCGTGCACATAATGACACTTTTACATCCAAAAGGACAAACCCTTTACAAATATGATTTTGGTTCCAAAAATATGGGCTAAAGATATAAAGGAAGGAGGGAAAGAAGAGGAAGTAGAAAAAAGATGAAAGAGTATAAAAAGTAGACCAAGCCTGGACTTTACCTCTGCTAACTCCCAATGAGCTCAGTAAAAGTGCTGAGGTGGTTCAGGAGAATTTCACAGCAGGCTGTTTGCACAGCCCTGGATTTCAGACATCCACTCTTCCCACCATTAAGGACTGGATGTATGTGGAAATAGGGCGCGCCTCATTTTCCTCTACACCTTCCTCCACCTTTATGTCTTAAGTCTATCAGTGGCCGAGCTCCCTGTGTTCTCCTTTCCTCCCATTCACCTGGTGCGCCTTTCTTAACCTTGCCAGCTCCTGCTCCCTCCATCCACCCTTTCATCTTCCTCCTCCTATCTCACTCACACTCTGTATCTCTCTCTTTCGCCATCCTTCCCAGCAGACATTTAGCAACTCCCTGAGCTGCAAACTGGGCTGCTTTTCAAGCCTCATTTCAAAACATGCCTCTCTCCCTCTCTGCTTACTCTATTTGCCAATTCAACCCACACTCGGCTTGAACCAGGCCTGCTCGCTGTGTGTCAAGAATAAAAGCAGCAGTGCACATTTCAGAGTTAAATGGGATTATTTAGCAGCTGCTTTTATCCCCTTTCTTCCTCCTTTCTAGGGCTACACTCTTGGCCTGTAGTCTTTTGTGGAATCAAGGTGTTCGGATGGAAGGAGAGGGCTGAGAAATACTAAAGAGGAAAGGGTCTGGTGCTGTTAAATTTTACGGTAAATGAGTAACAGGGTGGAATTGGAGCTGAAGCTGGAGCTGAAACGTATTATTTGCTTCAGTCAATGTGTGTTTCTGTCTTTCTCTCTCTGTGACTAAGGCTTGGTAATTGGCTTGCTGCAGGCGTCCCAGAGGTAAGCTGTAGCCAAATCGGTATTCACATGAGTGAGGCTGCAGCCGCTGACTGTTTCTCTGCTGCTCCTTCGTATTCCTTCCATCTCCCAACACCAAATCTCTCCCCCGTCGGGTAGAAAGGAGGACAGCGTCAAGTGCCAGCAACAAAAATCAAGCACAAGATTGATAAAGGAAAAAAACATTCTTCTTCAATGGGAAAATAAGACTTTTTGTTTTTAACATGGGTCCATCTCAATAATGACCCAATAAGGTGGCTTAGCGGTCAGCACTGTTGCCTCGCAGCAAGGTGCCTGGGTATAAAACAAGAACAGGTCCTGACTTTGTGGAGTTTATGAGCTCTCCATGTGAGTCTGTGTGTCCAGGAGTTTGTCCAGCCACCAAATAGTGTGCTAGGCTAATGCTCTCCATTTTGGCAAAAATTCAAAAGGACAACTATTAAGATTTCTAAATCTCAAGAGATTCATTTCTTCATAAATAATTTCATTCATTTCTTCAGGTTTAAAAAGACACGAGAGGTTACGTTTCCACTGTTTTACCTCTCTGAGACAGGTTGCCTGAGATAGTACTAACCAGTAACGCAGTACAAGATAAGCGGAAAATCCTTCAGTGACTTTTAAAGCTTTTGTTTCTTCTGTATTGATACAGACAGGAAGCATGTAACTATAGATAGAGACTGTATTTATTAATCCCACTGGGAACTTTTAAACATAATCTACATTCCATATAACAGCTTGTGCCCAGTGTCCTGTATGTGGTTGTGTGTAGAAACTCCAGGACTAAAGACTTTGAATCTAACCGAGGCTAGAAGTCTGCCCGTGGCTGAGACTCAAGAAAAAGAGCCTGACTTCAGCTATGACATGTGAGAGCTGAGCCCGGCGTCATGCTTCTTCACAGCAGACAGATCCTTGCTTTGGCAAACAAATGACTGAGCTGAAATGCTCACCGGCCAATTTATTAGATAACGCCACAACTGCTCATTAATGCAAATATCTACTCAACCAATCATGTGACAGCAACACTTGCAAAGCATCTAGAAACGGTCAACAGAAAAACGAGGCCACAGACTCTAAATATTAAATTGAAAATTGTGGAAAAAACGATTTCAGCTAGCCTAACAGATCCCTGTTCCTCCTGCTGCAATATACAGACGGTAGGGTCAGGAAAACAGTAAATCCATGGATTAGTTGTGCCATCTAAGAGCCTGGTGGTGTTGCTGTGATGGTGAGGGAGGGGGATGTTTTCTTGGCATACTTTACGTCCCTTAAAACTAATTTAGCATACTTTATATTCTATTGCTGGCCACGAGCATTCATTTAAGGGACCAGCCGACCCATCTTTTAATAATTCTTCCACGTTTCTTTGAAGAGGAACATATTGGAAATACTCTCAACGTCTTCTCGAGCTGGTTCCACTAAAAACATGTTAATGACAATTCACTGTACTCAAGCTGCCTCAACATTTTTCAGATATCAAGCCTGTAGATTAATGATGTGAATGGTCATTTGACAAACTGAAGCTTTTGTGAGATGCCAACACAGACCAGAACCTTGTTAAATGTGTTCCTGAGTCACTGGCACACAATTACCCTCAGATCTCAAGCTGTGAGACATTTTGAGACTGTCTTGCACACACAGCATGCTTAAGATGTCCCCAGAGATTTTCAATTATCAGGTCAAGACACTATAAGAGCCAATCCAAAAGTTTCAGCTTGCATATCTTAAAGCAGTTCAAGGTATTATTTTTTTTAACCACAGAACAGCCCAAGAAGTCCCATGTCCTGATAAATAAGAGCTGTTTTGTAGGCACTGATGGATCCTGCAGCTAGCATGGCTAAAATCCAATCACGCTCATTTTGTTTCCATCTCACACGTCAACTTTATAATTTCAGCTAATGTCCAGTACGAATGCTAACATGAATGATGTCCTGCAGTGTGGAACATATGGGCACTACAGTTAAACTATCTAACCTTAAGCTGTCTCGACTGTTGCCCAAATGCATTTTGACTCCTTTGTTAGGTGTAATTCAGGTGTAACTTTACTGGGTTTAAATAAAGAAGCATCGGAGCCAGAGAGGAGTTAAATAAGCACATGTAAACACTGCTCACAGTCTTTACACTAAGACCACCAGATAACCGTGAGCAGTACTTGTCAGTATTTTGTCAGTATTGTCAGTATTTTCAATCCTTAATTAAAAAAAAACAAATAGACAAAAAAATATCTGGTTTTAAAAAACAACCCAAAACTAAAACAAAACAAACCGACTACAATCAAACACAGAGAGAGTGATTAAGTACGCCTGAAAGAACGAGGATGAATTATGTGTTTAGTAAACAGTACTGTACAAATGTCTGGAGTCAGTTTGCCATGGGAGACCCTACCAGGGGGCAAATGCCCCCTGACAACAGCCCCTGGGATCCCTGGGACACACAAACCCCTCCACCACGATAAAGTAGTGACGGAGGGGGGAGTCACCATGCATTTCTTTATATTTTGTAAAGTAAATGGGAAATAGGTGCAGGAATTTATTGAAATATGAGCAAACATACACAGAAGTGTCAAAAATAAATAAATAATGAGCTTAGAAATATATTACCTTATAATATATTAACTCAGCCTGAAATCTCTTAGACAAGCTTTCTTATCATTTCTTTAAGCACTTCTTAGGATTTGCTTTCTAACCTTCCTGACGGACATTTCAAAAGTCTTCTTTCGATGTCGGCTGAATTTATCCCAAACACTTTCAATAATGTTGAGGTCCAGCTCTGGGCGTGGGGTCAATCCATGACTGATAGTATTTAGAGCATTGATCAATGGATCAAAATGTGACTGCACTTTTATGTGTTAATAATTCCATCAGTTTTGACAAGATCTCCACTGCTGAAACGGAGCCCAGACCATGACAGAGCATCCACCGTGTTTTACAGACAGCTTTAGACCCTCACAGCCATCACTACACCACACAGCATTCCACCTTATGCCAAAATTCTGGGTAATAGCACATAAACATCTCGCTGATGCAAAAAACATGATAATAAAAACAATTTATTATCATGTATAGAACTATAAAAACAATTATATGCTGTCAAACTGTATTATAGTTTGCATTTTTCATAGATTCAAGTAAAAAAATGGAAATAAATTGTGTTTTTGGAACAGGCTGCAAGTAACAAAGTGCAAAAGATAACATTTTAAATTGATTTTCAGTTTCGTGTAGAAACAACACTGGTTCATCCCTTGAGTTTGTGCCTTTTTTCAGATGATTCAATGGTCAATTTTTAATGTTTCAAGAAACAAAAAAAACCCATTTGTCTGAAAATGTTCACGTACAAGGACTGCACTAAAAACAAGTGAAAAAGCAGCCAAAGTCTAAATAAAAACTTTGAAAGAGCTTCAGAAAGTCTGGAGAATATCGCTCAAGATGACTTTAAAACATGTTTGCCTCCAAGTCGAGCTCCTTTGAAGCAAAACATAACAAAATGAGGGTTGGCTCAAGACTTTTGCACAGTACTGCATATTAGAGCTGATGATGAGGCTATAATAAAGACCAAAAAGAAGGAACTACCCAGAGGGCCCAGAACCTAAAAGTACATTTACTGACTTCTCAGCAAGTTAGTTCATGAGAAGCACATCACCTCTGTGACAGAGGATAAAGTGAATGCTGCCAAAATTACCCAGGGTCTATTAGAGTTCTCAGCTAATTTGCAATAATAATTTGTCTTAATGTGTCTCAACCACCCAACCGTTTAATAGAAACAATTTGACTTTTTTTTTTATTACAGTCTACTGTTATATACATTTGGCAGCTCTGCCAAAGCACATAGACAGCAGGAGTAACACAGTGATGCAGCTGTGGCTTCTAACTGAGCCATGAGAGACCAAAATAATCTATACTGTGAAAGTCACCGTAAGAAACCGCCGCCTTCCAGGTAAGGCTAACAAATCCTCATCACAATGTTAACACTGTATTTGAGTTCAGGTATGTAGACTTTACAGAAATTTTTAATCTGTGAAATTATTTTTTACTGTACATGTGTGTATACCAAAACCATTAAACCTACAGAAACTTGCAGCTATTGTTTGTCCTCTCAGAAAAACAGTATAGATTTCTAGTCAGTAAAGTCTGTACTCTGATTTTGTTTGAAATACAGTGTTAATGTCAAACGGAGAGACCAGTGAGGCATTTCAAACCAAACTGATTTCATTGATAGTGGCGCAACTGTGGTTGTGACATCCATTTATATGGATACTTTATTAAGAAATTAGCAATTAGACTTTTCCTGAGAGCCGCTCCCTCGTTATTCCACGACAAATTAAGCAGACAAATGATCTGGAGTTTTTCGTTATTTCATGACAATTTATAAGAGTTGAACTTCCATTTCAGAGAAGACTCAAAATGCAGAGCCAAGAGTTAATGATCTAAGTGAGAGAGACAGAAAGCACGGTGTTTATGGACTTAACGAATTAACAATTTAATGCATCCTTTAAATACACTTATGTAAAACACACTGACAAGCTAAGCAACACTAAAAGGCCTGGGAAATCCTGGAGGGTGACTAAAGTGGATGCTCACAGGATTCTTTTCTTGGTGAAGAAAAACCTTACAAAAAAAAATGTACAAGTCAAGAACTCACTAGAGGGGAGAGACATATTGATCTGACAGCCGAATCGTTGTTTTCCATCTGTACTGTGAAGTACAGATGGCTGACTTACCCAACCTAAACCCAGCTAAGCAGGTTTGTCGCCCTATGAAGACAAAACTGAAGGCTGAGTATCCACAACGAGCAGCAGTAAATGATGTCAGAGCATCTCAAATGAGGAACCTAAGTTTGGCGATCCTTGTAGGTGATCCTACAAGCTTCACGTATTAAAAATTATCTTGAGGTTTAGAATAATTTTAGCTTGTACAGTTTGGAGCCTGTAAAAATAGAGAGGCTATGTAAGAAATGTGTTACTAGTAAAATTAATGTCCCAATATTTATGGGCCTGACTATGTGCAGCACTTCAGCTGCTGAACTGCACAGTTTGATTGCAATTCTCTGTGAGGTTACGAGAAAGACCCGTTCTTATTAAATATTCCAGGTGATCAGTTTTTAATAGTAACGAGGATCACTCGCTGTGGCTTTAACAGCTTCACGTGTGGAATTTTAAAGACAATCCGAGCTCATATCTGTAGATCATGTTGCTGTGTTACAAGTTCTCAATATAGAATTAGAGCAATGCTTTAACTTCTTTTAAGTTGCTGAAATCATCTACCAGTGTTAACAAGTGACGTGCTAGTTGCTCTGACGTTCGCTGCTCAAACAGTGAAGGTCCTGATTGCTTTCTCTGTTACTGCAGACGGGTACAGATGGCCTCTCTGCTGGTTCGCTTAATGACTTTTCTCACCTTTTCATTGCAGCTCACTTAGAAGTAGAAAGAGTGAAAGCACCGCCTCTGACTGAAGAGCCCTCTGTGGTGAGAGGTTAGAGCGTTAAAGCTTACCGACACTAACTCTGCCTGTCCAGGTGAGCGTTTATTCTCAAAGTTGCCCACTCTCACTAAATGCCACCTCTCCCTCACCACTTCTGGTTAATCTCCTTTTTAAAACCATCCGTGTCACACCCACTGTGAACCGAAGCCACAGACCATACTGACTTCACAGAATAATCACAGAGAGCATCTCAAACACACAACATGTATGGTGGGCGTTTACCTGCACACTATACTGTATGGGAGAGTTTGCTGTACAGACAGTGCTGTAAGCTATATTAAAGGAACAGATTCACAAACTAACCTGATTTCTTACTAAATTAAACAGTTGTCTTTACACTGCAGTCCTTATCACTGTTGGATGTGTCGGTGGCTCTGGAAAGGCTGCAGACAGCTCTGTCACCTTTGTGACACGTGGTGTCACCAGCTGCTAACCTTTCATCTGTCAGCGACGAACCTCAGTGGGAGGGTGTGACATTCGTGATGTTCACGCTGTCACTCAGTTCACCTCCACACTGTGCAGGTGACCAGGCTGGGGCAACCACTATTAAAAATTAAATCCCAGTTTTGTCAGTGGATAGAAACGTATTTTTACAATGCTTATAAAAAAAGAGCATTTCATTCACATCCATCCATCCCTCCATCTTTCTTAACTATATCCAGTTCAGGGTCATGCAGGGTTGAAGCCAGGATGAATACTAAAGGGCATCATGTGGGTATTTCCGAGATCTGAAATACCCACATGATGCCACACCCACACACAAAGCAAAAGACACACTGATCAGCATTGGAAAATTAGAGCAATCCACAGCCGTGATGTTGTGACAGGGACATCAGCGCTTAATGAACTTAATGACTGATGAAAAATTACACAAGCAGCTCATAATTGCATAATTGGTAATGTAATGGCAGAAGCCTGCAGGCCACTTGAATATTTTCAACATGCTAATGGAAGGATGTCGAGTACAAAGTAAACAAAAACAACAACTTCTCTGAGCTTATCAGTGAAACGACCTCCTTCGCTGTCACCTCATGATGGGCTGATTGAACAATCATGTTTCTCAGTTGGGTATAAGAAGAGCTGCTTGCAGACGTGGCTGTGTGTTCAGTTAGGCCTGAGCAGCATCCTGCTGGCACAGCTGGCTGTAGTCCGTATCTTCAAAGTCAAGTTTAAAATATGTTGAATCACAGTGAAGAGGCATTTTAGTAACAACATCACCTTCACGTGTTTAGGATGTCTAACTTTCACAGTTTAAGGGTTTTATCATAAAACAGAGATGCTCTGATTTATGCTGGGACGCCGATGGCTGATTTTCATTGTTATACTAGACTGCCACCTAGTGGTGAAGGAGCTTCAATGAGTTCTTGGACTGCTTCTTAGATATTTGTAGGCTTTTTTTGACTACTCATCTCCCCACACATAGTTCTAATGCCAGATTAGGTTAACAACCTCCCGTCTCCATCTGTGGACTAATGTACAGACACAGCCCTATGATAAGTTGGTCTCGATAAGATAAGATAGATAAATTGTATCAAAAATAAATATGGGAACAAAACATCAGAGAGAAAAAGTAAAGAGAATATTGGACAGGGGACATTTAGCAGTAGATCAACCAAATCCTGGTACCCTTTGCTCTCATTGTGTTCTACACAGTTCAATATTACAGCTGGAAAGAGGTCATCTATCTTCAATGTGGTTTTACATAAATGGGCTTCGTGTTGCACCAATCTCCATAAAGTGATGTGTCAAGTGATGTTAACAATAGTTTCCTTGCTATGATTTGTCCATGTTGTGCCTGCTTTGATCAATGCCAGATCCCAGGTACAGTTCTACAGGATGATGTACTATGTTGTGTTTTGGTGAAAGTGTACTGTTTGTGAGCATTGTGTCTCTATGCTCTTACCCAGATCCAGTCTCTGGCACAGTGAGCCCAGCTCCTGCAATACAGCCAGCTGCAGTTTGTAGGCCAGGGTGTGTGTGTAGACAGGCCCAGCCTTGGCGCTGATCGGAGCCTGTCGTGCCAGAGAGGCGCTCAGCTTGGGCAGAACGTCTTTAGAAACCCTCCTCCTCAGAAAGTCCCCACATGTTTCACAGCACGCACAGCACCTGGCATGTAATGTACAAAAATGTAATGCACAAAAGCAGAAAGCTGTCAAAATTCAATAAAAGCTTCCCGCTGTGTACTCCTGGATGAATTGTAGTATTTACAAAACTCGTATAAATCCAAAAGCTGCATGTAGCTGATGAAACAATTTCCCAGCAGCAGCGCTGAGTGAATAAATGACTGTTTACAGACTTAATGTGTCTGAATTTGTCAGTTCATCAACTAAAATATGAATAACAAATTTAAAAATGGTCCAGCTGAGGACAGGAGCTGACGAGTAGCCTAATTTACACCGACAAGTTAAATCAGCTGACACTTGGACCAAAGATCACAAAAACTATCATCTTCATTCATCACATCAAGTCCTACTTTGTGATTCTCTGAGACAGTTTGAAAAGCAGCCTGTGAAAAGGCATCCACACAGTGACTTTTCTGTGCTGATAGAAGAAATGTTAGTTTGAAGAGTCTTCACAGAATCACAAACACAAACATGGAACTATTTCTGAATGAAATAAGCCCATTGTTGGGCACAATCTTTGATTCATTTAAATGAGTCAAAATTATTGAAGTCAGCAGCGATTAGCCATAGGCAGCAGTTAATTTCCCCTCTCACTCAGTACATGAACGCACAACTCCAGCACGTCCAGTACCTAAAGACAAAGACGCACAACACACCGAACAATGATCTCTGTGATCCTGATTATATGTGATCTGAAATTAATTATTGAGGTCTTAATTGAGAGTCCAACCTCCTGAGCAGGTACTACTCCAGCACGGACATGACTTATTTCTGTTTCACTCCTGGACCAGACTCAATGTTTTTCCTTGATGAGCATTACACCAGTGAACAGTCATCCATGAGGTTAACAGTTGTGATTTTAAGAGAAATGTTTTGACAAGTATTAAATGTATTTCCATTAAATTTACTATTTAGTTCAGATATCGATGTCTACCTTGGATGAATTGCACCAACGCTGGTGGTCCTACCCTCACAAGAATGTGAGGGTAGGACTAATTGACTAATTGTTATTAGTCCAGCAGTTGACTCTAAATAAAACCACTGATACAGTACTTTGAGTCGGATGTTGAGGCTGGGATCTGACAGCAGATGAATGCAGCACTCCATAACATCCTTAGTGATGCTGAGGTGGGAGGGAAGCTCTGCTTTCACATCAGGACTACCAATGTCTTCAACATCCTCACACTCAGTGGGAGGACCTCTGAAATGGGAGCACGTGTACAGTTAGACCGCCAGTTTAGCAGTGAGGTTCAGATTTCTATGACTTTTAATTACAATGATCCATCTCCTCTACACTCTGAAGCTAATATAACCACCACTATGACATATAGCTTATATTGGACTGGCCTGTAGACAGACCTATTACCTCGGTCTTCAGTGTCATCCTCTATTCCAATGCCCTCTGCTAATTCTTTCTGTTTGTGGTAATTCAGCAGGAATTGGCGAATGCTGAGGTCTTCCTGGTCACTGGAGCTCTGCCTGCAGCTGGCAGACTTATTGGTCCTGCTGCGAGTGGAAGGAAACCACCTCGCTAAAGGAAAAACAAGACAACAATATGAACAAAGGTTTGGTTACAATAAAAAATAAGTCAGCTGATGAAAATCAGTGTGACACAGACAGTGATGTTTTTTGAAACATTAGTGACATTTAATTCACACATTTTCACTGTGAGGGCTTGAAAAATAACAAACACCTATAGTGCCGCTGAAAGCCAATATTCTATATAAATATTATTATAAATATTAATTCTACAACAGAAACGACTCAGCATTTGAACCATCACGATGTATTAAATGTTTCCAAACATACTGGTAATTTGATAACGAGCAAAGTTATACATGTTATATATCCTGAAACGTACTCCTTGATAGAAACAGTGTAAGGCACTGCAGAAAACATCAAGTTAAGCAATATAAAAATTGGGGCAGAGCATGCCATTTCTTCCTTATCCTCTCTGACTCCCAGCATATGTGAGACTCAAGCTGACATCACTGTTGAAATGTTACCCAGTGCCTTCATGAGCGCGTGCAGCACGGAGCAGAACAGAGCAGCTGTGCGCTCGTAGCTGAGATCCAGAGCCGTCAGCACATCCTGAACGATGTCCTCGACCAGCGGCAGCAGGCTGCAGTCAGAGTGAGTCAACATGACAGTCAACACCCGTGGAGCCTGGCCAACAAGACAGGATTATAATGAAACACAGCACATGCTCAGGGCAGCACAGGCTTAAGAAGGCAAAGAAGGAAACCGGGGAAACCCTCCAACAGTCATTTCTGTGTCCATTTTGGGCTCTTTGGGTTAAAAACAAAAGCACGTCATAACTACCTGTGGATGCTGGCTGAGCCTCTGCAGGTTGAGTGATATGTCATTAAGCAGGTAGTCAGAGTTCTCATTGATCAGTTCCTTGAGGGAAGCGTATCCACAGGCCTTACTGATGTCCCACATGCAGCTCAGCGCCGCCTGGCTGACCAGCAGCGTCTCCTCACCAGCTTTCTCCAACACGGGATACAGCGAGGTCATCAACAAGGGACGGAAATCGCGGCCCAGCGCCTGAGCACAGCAGGCGATGCCCTCGAGTTGGATGCACAGCTGCCAGATGTTGCTGTTGAGCTGGTGGATCATGGAGGCAGATGCTGATGATGAAGGAATCACTTGGAGACAGCTTGTATTTGAGTTGCCGGCATCACTGTTGGATATGGAGAGGAGTCTGGATGGACTGAGCAGCTACGCAACGACACAAAACACGTGTTAATGCTTTGTAGACACTTTTGCACATGCACTGCAGCGCTGAAGTTTTCTAGATATTATCCATGCACGTGACAACGCAAATGTCTGACACAGTTAGAGCAGACATTAAACAGCTTTTAGCCTTCCTGCTCCTGAGAGCCAATATTATATCTGACTGTGCTCATGTGGGGATAGCACAGATTAGCCTCTCTCAAAGTCAAGAGTGGGGCCCATTCAGGATCTTCACTCAAATCAAAATACAAGGGAAAGTGATGTATTTCCTTATATAAACATCAACAACACAGGCTGCTATAAAATGCTCACGAAGAGACAAACTTGAAAACAAGAGCAGTAAATTTAATAATAATATTAATAATCATCATCATCTGTATTTATGTAGCACTCTCCTCCAGTCTTAAAACGTGTTCGTATGACCACCAACAGCCTTTGATTAGATGATGTCTGCGAGAGGGAGCGTGGGGTTCTCAAAGATCAGACATGTAGGCAGGAGCGTCACGACTCACAGCGTTAAAAGTCAGTGAAATGGAATGAATTCTAAAATGTACTGGAAGCCAGAGTGAAGAGAATAAAACCAGTTTAATGCGCGCTCTTTTTCAGTTTAGGTCAGAGGAATGAGTAAAATCATAAACTAATAATTTCCTAGTACCAGTTTTAATTCACATTTTATATAAAGACATAATTTAATAGATAATAATTAAATATAAGTAAATAAGTATATAGTTTTGAGCTTTTATAGTATTATTATGCTCATCTGCAGTACCTTTATAGCCCACAAGGGGGCACCAGCCCCACCTTTGGGAATCACTGGTGTTTATAAAAGTCCTGTGAATCCACAGCTATAGAGAAAGTAGCATGTACGATCTCTCCAATCAAACTATCAATATCTTTTACTGATCCCGTCTATGCAGGCAGCTTGTCTGTCTCAAACACAGTCAGTCTGTTTCTTTGTGTAGCAGATTTCTTATAAGGAAACTGTACAAAGAGAACTAGTATAGATTCATACTGCACTCCATTTATAACTGTAACCAGTTTGACTTGAGTGCAGAAGCAGAAAGAGCCTCTATAGATGTCAGAGATTCCTCCTGACAAACGTGTATCTGTGCTCTTCCAATCTTTTATTTGGCAGTGCCGGCAGGATGTTTGTACTTTTTAGCTGACAGAGTGAAACTGCAGGTTTATCTACAAACTAACAGAAAACTGCCAGAGGCTTATGGCCTCTGTTCGGTGGAGGCTCGCAGATATTTTCTCCTGCTTCAACAATCCAGCCTCAATGCTTCAGAGTAGCTACTTCAAATGAATGTTTCAAATCTCGCAGCAGCTTTCACTTCTGCTCAGTCTGCTGAGCGTGGATATGTGAGCTGGTAAAGCCCAGAGAGCTTTGATTTGGGGAAGAAATCTGATCTCAAACAAATTTAAATACATCACCTGAGCAACAAATAAATTGTGGCTACTCTACCTGTCTCCAGCTGCTTCTTGACCATCACAAAGACACTATTTCATTTCTCTGTCTCTCTGGAGTTGTAAAGTGTTTTAGTGCATGTAGAACAGCAAAACATGGTAACGGGCTGCTGGAACCAGAACTGGCCAAAGGGAACATCTGCTGATCGCTCCTCACTCTGTACAAAGCCCCTGCAGCGCCCAAAACTGTGCCCTCTATTCCTTGCCTATGTTTGCATTATTTCTAAAAAGATATGAGGAGTGTCTTTTATGTTTTCTGTCTTCAGTCAAGTTAGTCTAAAACCAGGTGTTATTGCTAAAATGTATTTGTAGCATCTATGTACAAACAGCTCTGCTGATTAGACTGAATGTGCATTTTGTACATTTCTTTGTAATCATCTCTATAGGGGACGAGTCAGTATCCTACCTGTCAGGAACTCCACCTACAGGCAAGATGAAGTTAATAAATAATATACGGTGTGTGGAAATTCTTGATGAATGATGCCCCAGGATTGAAATATCCTCACCTGCTGATCCTGTCGGTCTCGATCCGTCTCCTCGCTGACTGTAATCAAATGCCAGTTGTTCAGGCTGGTGTATTCCTCAATGATAGAAACAGCTGCTGCTTTAATATCTTCCTGGGTGGCAGGGCTGCCATTAACTTCAGTCTCCAAACCCTGACCCTGGTCTCCCACTGCGATGCCTGCTGCACCCCTGACTGTCTCATTTAACACCATGGCAGCCTGCTTTCTGTACACTGAAGACTGGCAGTACAAGTCCAGCAGGTGATCGGTCAGCAGGTAGATGTTGCCATAATAACCTAAAGACAAAAAACGTTATCTGTGAGAGCTAAAGAAATGAGCCAACTACAACCCACGACTATTTATACCAGCTGTTCAGGTTTCACACTCATCCAACATGTGAAACCTGCTGTGAGGACAATTAAACGTGGCCAGAGGGGACAGATGCAGTGCTCCAGGACAGATTCAAAAAAACACAGACTGGAATACGTTCACCCACACAGACTTGGACCAGTACGCCTCATCTGTACTGGATTACATCTCCAAAACAACAGACAGTGTCACCATCCAGAAACGGATCACCATGTACCCCAACCAGAAGCCTTGGATGAACCGGGATGTTCGTCTCCTCCTGAAGGCACGCAACACAGGAGACGCACATGCCTACAACACAGCCAGGGCTAAGCCAAAACGGGGTATCAAAAAAAGCCAAATACCATTACAAAAAGAAGGTAGAAGAACACTTCTCCAACTCCAACCCCCGACTCATGTGGCAAGGACTCCAGACCATTACACACTACAGGACCACCAAACCCTCCCCCGCATCCTCTGATGTCTCCTTCCTCAATGAGCTCAATAACTTTTATGCTCGTTTTGAGCAAGGGAACCCAACAACTGCAACCAAAGCAGACGTGACTCCGGACCACCAACCACTGACTCTCTCCCCCACTGATGTAGGAGAGGTGCTGAGCAGGATTAATGTCCACAAGGCTGCAGGTCCTGATGGCATCCCCGGGCATGTTCTCAGAGCGTGTTCTGGGGAGCTGGCAAGAGTGCTAACAGACATATTCAATCTGTCCTTGGCCCACGCTGTGGTACCGGCCTGTTTCAAATCCACCTTCACCGTCCCGATACCCAAAAACTCTAACCCATCAAGCCTCAACGACTACCACCCAGTAGCCCACACCTCCATCATTACAAAGTGCTTAGAGCATCTGGTCTTAGCACACCTCAAATCCTGCCCCCTGCCCCCTCTGTCCTGTCACACCTGAACAATAACAACACCTACGCCAGAATGCTGTTTATAGGCTTCAGCTCAGCGTTCAATACAATCCTCCCCTCACAACTCATCAGGAAACTGACAGACTTAGGCATCAGTTCCCTCATGTGTAAATGGTTACTGGACTTCCTGACCAACCGGTCCCAACATGTCCGGCTGGATAACCACCACTCATCTACCATCAGGAGGCTGTGTACCACAAGGCTGTGTGATGAGCCCTTTCCTCTACTCCCTCTTCACCGACGACTGCAGACCTGCCGTTGGTTCCAACACCATCATCAAGTTTGCAGATGACACCACAGTGATTGGCCTGATCAATGATCACGATGAGGTCGCCTACAAGGAGGAGGTGAATCGTCTGGCTGAGTGGTGCGACACAAACAACCTGCTGCTCAACACCGAGAAGACCAAGGAGCTCATCGTGGACTACAGGAGGAAAGCTGACCCACATCCCCCCGTCTAGATCAAAGGGACGGCTGTGGAGCGTGTGAGCAGCTTTAAGTTACTGGGTGTCCACATCTCTGAGGATCTCACCTGGACGACAAACTGCTCCAAGCTGGTCAAGAAGGCTCACCAGCGCCTCTTTTTTCTGAGGACTCTGAGGAAGAACCACCTGTCCTCAGACATCCTGGTGAACTTCTACCGCTGTACCATCGAGAGCATCCTGACCAACTGTATAACAGTCTGGTATGTGAACTGCTCTGCCTCGGACCGGAAGGCGTTGCAGAGGGTCGTGAAAAACGCCCAGCGCATCGTCGGAGCACCACTTCCTGCCATAAATTACATCTACAGGAAGCGGTGTCTGAAAAGGGCTGGGAAAATCATCAAAGACCCCAGACACCCATCACATGGACTCTTAACCCTTCTGCTGTCTGGGAGGCGCTACAGGAGCCTCCGGACTAAGACCACCAGGTACCGGAACAGCTTCTTCCCTACAGCTGTCCTGAACTCTGCCTCCTGACATCTAACCCACATTAAACTCATGGACTGAACACACACACACACACCCACAACAACCTACAAACACACAATGGACAAAAACAAACAAATGGACAACTGTACCCTCACACACACAAAAATAACATGGACTCACCACCACTCACAACCCCTAGCACTTTATCCATATTATATATTATTTATATATATATTTCTGTATAGTTTTTTCATATTTACATCCTGTTCATAGCCTGTACATAGCTTGTACACCCACTACAGCATGTACATACTTAAAGCATATTCATAATATACCTTTATACCGTCTACATTGTAATATATCTATATTATTGCTAAAGCACTTTCTGGATTGATGCAAACTGCATTTTGTTGCGTTGTACTCGTGACATGTGCAATGACAATAAAGTTGAATTCTATTCTATTCTGTTGTTGTTATTAGAGGATAACTGCTTTAAATACATTGGAAATGACACTGGAACAGGCACAATGATGATAAAAAACAGGAACTGAGTCCAAGTCAAACAGCAATTATACCTAATGTGCGACAGATCTCCATGAGCACTGAGAAGATTTCCTCATCTGTGAAGTAGAGAAAATGCTTCCTCTGTGTGTGAGCGGTGTAGGAATGATGGGAACCGGTGCTCGTCTCTACCACAGCAGCATAACTCCTCTCCTCCACGATGCGAACGTCCATCACATTGAGTTCTAGCACCTGTAAAAGCATGCAGAAGCTTTGGTTGTTTCTTTAACAGAAGACCTCAAGAGGAAGTCTAAAAACATTCCAGACTGGACCATAAAGCAGCCGCACTACAGACTACAAAGTGCTAAAGCCAAGGTGCCCTGTATTTCTACACAAAATAAGACATACATCATTTTGGTTTTGTATGTGCACATTTTTGCAAGTCAAATATTATATTTTGGGGTGCAGTCCTGAAGTGACTACAATCCTTATCATTATTATTATATATAAATGGCTGTATAGCAAAATTCGAGTTGTCACTTTATATCACTAAAAATAAGAACAAATGGTTCATTTAGTCACAAAATAAAATAGTTATTCTTTGTGGTAAAGTGTTGAGGATCATTCAGTAAACTGACTGCCTGAGGAAGTAGAGAAAAAGAGGAAAGAAAGAAACTGCTTAATGTTTTTGATTTCTGTACTGCTTGCCAGATGGCAGCACGGTGAACAGACTGGCTGAGATGGATATTGCCTTGTAGCGTCCTCTGAGCTGTGCAGACACCTCCCTGATATCGTTGCTCTTTGGTAGAAAAAAAATGTCATAAAACTCACTGTGAGTAGCTACAACAGCACATTTGTTATAATTTGATGAATCATCCATTAAAATATTGAATAGTATTAAGGGAGACAGGGTCAAATAAGTGTAAACTTCATTCTACTCCTTTTTGACTATGTGAAGTGTGTGGTATACAAAGATATTTGTGGCAATTCACTTTGCTTTTTTATGTCTACAATGTATTTTGTTGTGATTTTTTTTATATTTACATGTTTGAAATAAAACAGTCAGTCGAAGTAGACAGTTTGATGTAACTGAAATACTTTCAATGCATAGAAATGACTCAAAGGTTTTATAACACTGTCTTTGCTCACTTATAGATCGTTACATACACATGTCTGAGCTACACACAGATCACATTAAATGTGCATGTGGGGTTTGAAGTACTTTTAAGTACAGATGAGATAACACATCATCATCGGAAGTGAACATATACGTACTCTTATCTCTTCCATGTAAAGTTTTGAATATGAAACACACACACGAACACACACACGAACACACACACGAACACACACACACACAAACAAAACACCACCATGCTGTACACAGTGTAGGCTGTTGTTGCATAACAACCTCAAAAGCAGTGTAACTGAATCTGATACCCTTATTGTTACATTACCTGCATTAAGGCTTTGGAAATCCTCTCCAGATGTGCAGCAGAGTTGAGCACCACAGAGACAAGTGGTCCTAAGATTTTTAAGTAGCCCAAAAACACGTTGAGAACAAAGAGCTTCTTCTGGTCATCAGAGGTCCTCATCAGTCTGGGTAGGGAGGTGGCCAAAGAGTGGAGATTCTCAGATAAGATGTCAGTGAAGGTCTGAGTGCCACTGCAGCTCCGATTCCTCTGGGATACCTCTCTGAGAGCAACTTCACACCTAGAGGAGAAAACAGCAGTATCAGTAAGCATCGTGTATCAATTAATTATGACTAATTTGTTCCTTTTCTTTACAAAAAATATCAATCAAATCAAACCTCTGTCTGACTCTAGGTTCCACATCATTGATTGCTCCCACCAGTGCTTCTAGTAGAGAGCCTACACACTCAGTCAGTGACTGACTACATCTGGCCAGCAGGTGATCGGCCAACTCCACCATTGCTAGTCTAACCCTCCAGTGCTGGTGCGCTGAAGTGCACGAGATTATCTTCTTGAGCAGCACAGACAGCTTCCCCGCTGTGTTCTTCACCCACTCCGGTGTCCGATGGACTATCAGCTGTGCGATCCTCCCCAGGTCTGCAGAGGGAATCTGATAGGACTCAGTGGACTGAAGCTGGACATCCTCCATGACAAGCTCCACAGTCCTGGACCAAACCTGACAACAGGTGATCACATAAACAGATCACTGCAGTGCATTTGTCCTACAATATTGTCACATTTTCCTTTAGTCTTAGAAAGATTAGACACACCCTCTTTGTGCTCTGTAAATGAAAGGTTTGGGTCAACTAGTATCTTCTGTATAATGCTGAATTATTCATCAATCAATCAATCAATCAATCAATCAATCAATCAATCAATCAATCAATCAATCAATCAATTCTTTCTATATATGATTTATTAAATACTCAAGTCAGTTAACAAGCTAAATGTTCACTTGCAAACTATGACATTTTATGTGATTGCATCATTGATTACATATGATGACAATCCTCTAATATAGTGTTAAGCCAATATTGTGCTGTTGTTGTAAATCTGATTAACAAATATGTGGTACCTTGATGGCCTGGACTGTGACTGCATGGCCTTGCCTCAGATCTCCTGTAATGATCCTGGCCGTAGCACTGGTGATTCCAGGTAAAAATGATGCCATGGCGCTGCCTACAGAACATCGCTCCTCTGATGATGGGACTACGTGCTCCTGGGTGCAGTCACACTGCAGAGTCAAAGCCTGGAGGCACTTCAAGGCTGCTGTCTGTATATCTCTAGATTTCTCCTTCTCTCCCAAAGCCAGCAGCAGTGAAACGGCAGCACCCAGTCCAGGCAGCATAATCGGTTTAAAGAGTTTGAACACTATATCACCATAAGCAGCATGAAGCAGGGCACACAGGCACCTCAGAACAGCTGATTTTAATTCCTCTGATGTATCAGCAGGCTTCCCGGGATCAGCTGAAGAGGACAGGCACAGACAAAGTTCAGAAAAGAGGTCATGGAGGGTTTCCCAGCTGTGAATGCAAGTGTTCTCCAGAACATAGCTCACTGCCTCAGTCACAGACTGCACCAGCTGCTCCTTCTTAGCCCCGGGGACTTTAAGGACAAATCGAAGAGGGAAGAGGACATATTCATGAAGCTGCTGCAACGTGGCATCGTT
This sequence comes from Pelvicachromis taeniatus, assembly GCA_015108175.1. Lineage (NCBI taxonomy): Eukaryota > Metazoa > Chordata > Actinopteri > Cichliformes > Cichlidae > Pelvicachromis > Pelvicachromis taeniatus. The sequence goes on along the minus strand of VURO01035513.1, from coordinate 27,889 downwards.
GACTTCTTTTAACTGGCCGCTGAGTGTCTCCACATTGACCACTGTGGGCTGTCGGGTGAGGAGGACACAGGCTGGGCGCAGGTAGGCAAAAGCGATCTTTGGATCACTTATTTGAGACATGGCTGGAGGCGTCACTGCAGGGGGGGGGGGTTAGGTGATGGAGAATGGATAGAAATGGAGAAAACAAGAGTAAGTGCTGTACAGGGATTAAAATTATTGTGCTTTAAAGATATAATTTTATTTGTTACTTTGTCTTTGTGATTGAATATGTTTTGGTCAGCCGTCTTGGTAACTTTTAAGGCCTCTATTTACAGGTTAGTTGCATAAAACCTACTTCGACAGTATAATCACAGGTACAGGCTTCCTATATAAATGGCATTACAATGCTTTACATCTTACCGTCAATAAAAGAATCCATCCGAATTTGCATGCATCGGCATCACTGATAGTTTTGATGTTTTGTATTGCCAAACACTGGTTTCTTGTATCCGATATTAATAACACAACTATAACACTTTTGGAAGACTTGTTTTCTTCATGTAGATCTTAGGATACGAAATGCAAACTTAACAAGAGCATGACTAACAAAAGTCTACCATATAGCTGAAGTAGAGCATGCTGACGGTATCCAGCTTCTAAAGGCACACTGCGGTACCAGCGTCAGTAAAAACACGGCCTACCTTCACATTGTTAGGTTTAAGTGGAACCCCCCGTCCGTGAAAGCGACTGGAAAAGCTTTCCTTTACAATGAAAAATTAGATTTTTAAACAGAGATGAAGTTGTGCAGACAACTAGCATCATGAATCTGCGCCAACGACGCACATGTTTGACGTAAGTTCCGACTTTGGGACTTTTGATTTCAAAATAAAAGAAAATCGTTCCCATAAAAAGCCCTATGAAATGTGTAATAAAAAACAGGTGGGAATTTATAGGATTTTTATGAAAGAGACATCTGTTACAGAGAAAACCCCATTTTAAGTTCGTGCTGTCAATATTTAGCTGTTTGACGCTAAACGTTGTTAGCTTTATTTTGAAAGAAGAGTATTCCCAAAGGAAGTCCATTGATTTACGCGAACTTGACTACCGTCAGGCTCATACATATGATAAGGCAGATGTGTGCCGGTTCTAGTATCTGCATTTAGTTATTTTAACTAAAGATATTTTGAATATAGAAGAGTTTAGTGCGGCTGTCATTTTCCGTCGCTGTGGTGGACATGAGACAGCTAGCCTAATTACGAAGGTAATACAAGTGTTGTAAAAGTTAGCTTAAAGAAGGCTAGCAGCTAAAACAGTCTGTGATGATGTTGCAGACATATGATTATTTTGCTACGTTAAATCCTTTGACAAATGTGACGGTACCTCGTAACACACAAGAAAACACAGTCGGTGCTCTTATTACAATGAAATCACAGCTTTCAGATTTGGTTCTGTTGTGTTCCTCAGATTTACCAACATGTACAACCTATTTTTCCTCTTTGTCCTTCTGCTGTCACTCAAATATCTGGAAATTGTTCTCTTGCTTTAAATAGGTGGCCTATGACGTATGACTTTCGAAATGATCTTTCTTCATAGATCTAGATTCCACTTCAAGTCTTTTATCTTTTGCATCTTGTGTTTTTTCACAGAGGCGGAAGCTGCCCGTTCCTGCCCTGGCTCCTACCTTGGGTCAGCATGGATGAAGAATCCCTTGAGGCAGCCATCGCTGCCTATGGTGCCCAGTTGCAGCAGGTGGAGACAGCCCTGTCTGCCGGCCTGGACCCCACCCAGCACTCAGATCTGCTCAAACTGAAAGAAGATCTCTGTCAGCTGATAGAGCTCACTGAGGCCAGCCTGGTGTCTGTCAGGAAAAGTCAGCTGCTGGCGAGCCTCGAGGAAAGTAGTAGACTGCAGGTGAACACCTCAGAAGCGGCTACTGATGCAAACAGTGCAAACGGTGGTCTTGATGCTGAGTTTGCAGCTTTCTATTCTGAACTCGGGGAGTCTTCAGGTAATAGCTCAGATTCCAAAGAGAGGACTAAGGAGGGGGGAGTTGAGGAGGTGGATTATGAAGAGGAAGAGGGAGAAGAAGAGGACGAGGAAGAAGAAGATGCACTTAGTGGTACCAAAGTAAGAGCACCCTACCGGACGACATGGGGAACATTGGAGTATCACAATGCCATGGTAGTGGGGGCAGAACCGCCAGATGGAGATGAGGCACAAGTGCGTGTGCTCTACATCTACCCCACCCAGAAGTCTATGAAACCCTGCCCGTTCTACCTGGAGGATAAATGTCGCTTTCAGGATAACTGCAGGTAAATTATCACTTTCACTCAGGTAACCATAAATTACTGTCAGTGTGATTTAAATTAGGGGCTTCTGTCAGTTCAGTCCCTTAAAAGAGTATTGTATCATCTACTTGGATCTCAGATCTGTACTCACAGAGAGTTATATTTGGTGTTTTTTCACTATCAAAGGTTTTCTCACGGTGAGGTGGTCTATGTGTCGGAGCTCAGAGAGTTCCTAGACTCTGACCTCAGTAATCTGGAAGAAGGTTCATCTTGCTTGGCTCGCCATGAGGACGGTATCTGGTACCCATGCAAAATAAAAGGTGTGCTGTTCACAGAGTGGTCATAATGCAAGCACAAAAAAAAGTGTAAAGAAGTATAAAGAATTAACTCAAAGCTTTCCTCTCACTGTAGAAATTGACAGCGGTTTCTACACTGTGAAGTTTGACTCAGTGCTGTTGAAAGATGCCGTGGTCGAGGCCGACGGTGTTATCCCACCTTTGAGGGAAGAGGACCCGCTCTCGTCGGACTCTGACTCGGATGACATCGGTGATGGAGATGATGCTGTGGGATATGCAAAAGGTGTGTTTGCATTTTGCAAGAAAAAAACAATCAGCAACAACATGAGAAAATATGTTTAAGTCTGCCTGCCAATAAAAAAGGCATTAGAGGCACTCACTTTTAAAAAAAAAAAAAAAGGAAAGAAAAAGAAGAGGCTGCATGGTGTCGTGGTTTACACATTCTCTTGGCAAGTGAAAGATCACCTGTTCGGTTCACACACAAAGATCCACCTTTGGGGGGTTTTCAGGAAGTAAATCTACCTGCTGTGGTAACTGCTTCTGACAAAGGAGCAGCTGAAAGTAGCTTCTGTTACAAAAGAAGTTTCATGTCAGCACATCTTAGAGAACGATGCTGGTAAAAATGTATCTGTCATAGTTACACGTTGGGCTGGTAATTAATACGGGGAAGGGTCTGATCTGATTATCGCTTCATTTGTTTTTCATTTTCTTGACTTGAAAAGTCTGTGTCTGCTCTGATTTTTACTTGTTGTGCAACAGTTATAGACTCTGCTGTGGGACCCACTGAATCATCAAGCACTGCTAATTTTGGTGGCTGGGAGGCGCATACCAGAGGTATTGGATCCAAGCTCATGCTCAAAATGGGCTATGAATATGGAAAAGGTGAGTGCAAACAGTGCACAACACAGTTAGCATTGAGGCTCACAAGTCACAATGTACATTCCTGGCACGCCGTTTAAAAATCAGCTAACCTAACTGTTTGCAATAATTTTGTTTTATTTTTAATTCTTGATTTTCAAAAATAGAACAAGTCAGAGATTTAAGACAGCAAGTAGCAGCAAGATTATGAGAGGTTTTCTTGTGATGATGTGTGGTGAGTGTAAGAAGGTGATGTTTGGGTGAAGCACTTATTTTATTTAACAAGACGCTAGGGGGCAGTAAAGTGCACTTTAAAATTATATACAGTACAATGCATCAGAGCTCAAAAGTGTGTCATCGAACTATAGACACACAAACGTGTTTGCTTACATTTGCTAACGTGTTTTGTCCACTTTTATTTTCACATTGCTCTGTTAACAAAACAAGTTTTCATATTAACTTAAAGTGGTTTGTGGTACATTCACAGCAAACATACGTCTGCACAGAATAAAATCAAGTCAAGTGAAGTCAGCTGTTTTTGTATAGCACATTTAAAAGACATCAAGTGTCAGCCAAATATATATATGCATGTACAAATACATTTACATAGGCACACACACACATACAGGTATGCACATGGGCATGAATACACGTATACATATATTTATTATATATATTACTATAAACACATGCATACATCATCCAATTAGACAAAAAAACAAAATAACTAAGACAGAACTGGTTTCAATGTGATCTGAAAGCCTGTGAAAATAGGTAGGTCTTCAAGTTTGATTTGAAGAGTTCCAATCATACTTTGCTTTTTTGTTTGTGTGGGAGGGGTGGCTTGTTTATGAGGAAACAGCTTAGATATTACAAACAGCCTCTTCCATGATTTTCTTTCTACTTTTGTGATACAAAGCAGGGAGCACAAGTACCAAAAATAGAGATAACTAATTAAATAAGATTAATAATGACTGTGTGTCTTTCCTCAGAGTACAGGTTCTCAAAATGTGGTGGTATACCAGTCAGTGTTTTGTATATGTCCCCCAACATAAGTCTGGTTTTGAGGGTACACAAAATATATGACGATCCGCACTCTCCAACATGTTGAGTGTGTATTTTCTCAAAATCACATCTTAATCTGATGATTAAAAGACTAAAATCTGAGATTGGGAATTACAGTCAAACTGCTACATTAACATTGAATTAGTCACTGGCTCAGAGTCTTAGTTGACATGTTCAGTATTAATACAAATGCATTTTCATTGCACAGTGATAGCTGGTGGTCTAGTTAAAAAAAAGGACATCTGATTTCCATGCAATATATTGTTGAAATAGAAATCCTAAAAAAAATCTTTGGTACAGATGTAAGAAGCACATTACACTGTTCTTCTTCACTCGCTGTCTTTTATCTTTTCAGGCTTGGGAAAGCTGCAGGAGGGCAGAGTGGAGCCAGTGATGGCGGTGGTCCTGCCCAAAGGAAAGTCTTTGGATCAGTGTGCCGAGCTCACCCAGAGACGCACCCAGAGCAAGGCTGCCAAAGACGGCGCACAAACGGGCCGTCCTAAGCGGCGCAGAAAGCCTCGGGTCGCTACCAAAGGGGGCCAGACCGTTTTCGACTTTCTCAACCACAAGCTTGGAGGCAAGACCGCTCATCGTCCCGAGGGGGGTGCTGTTGCGCCGTCAGCGGCAACCGGGGTGGAGGCTTACCGGGGAGGAAAAAGCACCAAGAGGAGTCTGAATGTGAGGCTTTTCCAGGCTGCCGAGAGGGTGTCCCAGACCGAGAGGGAGATCCAGAAGCTGAGCGAGTCACTCAGCAGACCGGCAGGCAGGTCAGTACTCGGGTCAATACACAGTCTTCATTAGCTGTACCTGCAACCTTAGCCAATTGTTTCCCCACAGAGCCTCAACAGCTGCTGTCACATTAGAAACCATTGCATATATCGCTCTGCTTACACAATACAACAGTCTATTGTGAGATATGAAGCATGTGAAACATGACTTGCTATAATGTTCCTGACAGTTAAAGTGGTAATTAATGTGAATTTACAAAGAAGGAGTGTGGGAGTTGTGCTAAAATGTAAATAAGGTGTGAAGCTGTGAGGTTAGACACATGGTTCTGTGGCCAACACAGCTAAATCCGATTTGACTCATCATCTTTTCTCAATTCCTAATCTGTCTGGGTTTTTATTTATTTATTTTCATGTGTGCAAAGGGACCCATCCATAGTGAAGCAGTTGGAGGAGAAGCTGTCAGCGGCCCGCCGGCTGTTGGTCCATCAGAAAGCCCAGGAGCTGTCTATCCAGAGCGAGCACAAGAAGGCCGACACACACAAGAAGATGACTGAGTTCTGAGCTCTGTTGTCTCTCAAAGACATGGAGGATAAAGGGAAGCACTGCGAGCCTGAAATGAACTTTTGCTCCCGCCCTTATGTCAGTTTTTTTTTTCTTTTTCTTTTTTGCTACACTGTATTTTGAAGACTTTTTTTTCCCCCCAAACGTTTCTCACCGGCGTCTCTCGATGCAGAGTGAATCCGCTGCTCTTCATTTATTTTTATGTGCTGGCGTATTAGCCGCTCAGCATTGATGTTTCTTTGATTTTCAGCTGCACAGGTCTCAAAAATGTTTTTCATTTTTAATGAACGTTTGTTTTTCTAGCTGTATTTTTCTTGACCATCTACTAAAAAAAGTTTTTAAAAAATATAGCTTGTTTGGAGAACCTATTATGGGCTTTCCTTTGTTTTTAACCGCACGCACCTGAGCTCCAGTGCAAACAGAAATCACTGTGTAACAGAATTTGTAATGTGCTTCCATTGTTAGGCTTCTCTGCTTTCAATCAGTCTGACTTGAACTTTCATACTTTTAAAATTACATCCTCAGGAGTTGGAAGACCTTTGCAGAGTTTTGAAGCTACGCCCACGCCTCTTACGGCTCGTACACAGCGTCTTTGAAGTTGCGACCGTAACCTTTCTGTTAAATAATGAATTTGGAGAGCAGCCTGCCTGCTTATAAAGTCTGACACACATTGTCTGTGGGGTTGGGTGGTGGCTGCGTGGTGCAGGGCAATTGTAGATCAGGCCTTCGTCCTTTTATGAGCAACTTCAAAACTGATGTGGCGAGACATAATAATGTTATTACTTCCATTTAAAAACACCTCCATTTGACATCTCAAATGAGTCCAGTGAGGTTTAGTGTGAGCCGGAGTCCATGACAGACCGCTAGAGGAACTGGTGACCATCAGCAAGTCGCAGCAATCATATCGTCCCTGAAGGAAGACAGAGTGTACAACCCTCATGCTAAAGCAGTAACAGCTGCAGTGAGATACAGTGTAAGCCTGTGCGTGGGGGTCTACCGGAGAAGGCTGGGAAGCCGGGGGGCAGAACTGAACTTTCTTCTCTCTTCTTCTTCCCTGAGGGAAGCCCCCGCTCACGCCTCGGTCTGTTGAGTGACAGCAGGTTGACTGCTGATGACTGCAGGGGTGACGCTGAATTCGCTGATCATCGGGGTGAAATGGGCTAAATGCACTATGTGTGTTGATTTAATAGGATCCCTTGAGGGTCTGTGCTTCACGCTTTACCCCATTTATGAGGGTCCAGTCAGTGCCCAGCCAGAGGCGGATTCACTGTATGTCCTACTGTAGGTTTTAACGGCACTTCTCGGTGCCTGGATTATGTGAGTAATTATGTGAGGTGAAATTACTTATATTACTGTATGTTGCTTGTATTCATATATAGGTAACACATTACTCTCTTTTCACCTGAGGCCTGCAAAGCTACAAGAGTGTTACTCTGAACGTGTAGATCAGCTGATCTTTCTAATGTTTGATTCGCTGTCATACTTTTTGTTTAATACTCCTGAGAAAATCCTGTGTGTTTTAGTACATATATAAATATTGCATATGTACAGTCATATACAGGGTAGGAAATAAAGACACGGTGCAGGTGGATGTCATTCTAGCACACACAGGTTTATTGGCGCACATCCTATAGATTAAAAAAAGCCCAACGTTACAAAAGTGTATGGTTATGATCAGATATCTGGTTCAGGCTCTTACAGTGAACCTCACACTTGAATTCAAATGTCTCACTTTCTTTCATTTGTGATGAATATTACTAAAAAACGGTGAACTGGTTCAGTTATCTAGCAAACTATTTTGTGTCTGAACTCAAAGAATAGATTGTTAAAGTCATGCGAACTGTCTCAGTGTTCCAGTTAGTTCCAGTTGTGTTCCTGAGCTAATAGACTTTGAAAAGGTGCAATAAAACCCTGCCAAGGTCTGCAGACCCCTGCACCTGCTCTGGCTGATCTTAAATCCCCAGAGCTGGGCTCCAGCCTGTGGTCTCAACTAAAGCTGACCCTCCAGCGTGAGGCTGCTTTGTTTCATTAACACGGAGGAAATAAAATAGGTTTATATAATAAGTTTTACGTGACCATGACCATGAAACCTGCATTGTATTCATTCGGGTTACTTTAAAGGTAGAGCTCTTCCTGCTTGGGTTTACAGTCATTATAGAAATACTTTAATGGCTGAGTTTGCCAGAGATGTTCTGACTGCTTCCCTAACAGGCGCAGGCTGTTCTTTGGCCAGTTGGCATTGAATCTTGGATGCAGATGCTGTTCCCTTGTGAAGATTTTGGCTCAATATACTAGTTTTTGAATCGTGAGTTTTACTTGAGATGAAAGTGACTTTGTGAAAATCTCTCTAGGATGCTTTTAATGCTCCCAGAGAAGCACGAGTGACTACCAAAGCACTTAATGCATACTGTTTACGTCCAAAGTGTTCTCATCTGACATACATACTCCGTATGCTAGCTAAATTTATACCTGAAAGTGAAAACATGACTCATCACATATACAGCACTCTATCTGTTCTATACATTTAAGGGCTTTATCTACCTTGTATGGACACTTATTACTAATTAACAGTTAACATAACAAGTTTTTTTTTTTTTTTACAATTATGCATGATGCATGAAATTGACATGTTTGTCCATCAGTTTACACTTAATAATACACAATGACCAAGTATGTTTTAAACAAAACATTCTCATCAATCAATGACTCGCTCGAAGGTATTTTGAACATCATCTCAGAACTGAATCTTCTTGCTAAATCCCTTCGAGCTTTGGATGGGGCGTGAGCACTTTATCCCATTCTCCTGGCACATCCAGACTGGATGGGAACCATCCGTGAACTGCCATCTGCAGGTGGCATGTGGACGTTAAGTCTGGTCTTTGGTTTGGCCACTCAAGTCGCAGCATTGTGCTGAAACCAGACAGACTTTCACGCTGAAAGGTGAACCTTCATCCCAGTTTCAGGTAGCTGCACTCTGGAGACTCTGTTCTTTTAGGACTGTTCTGGATTTTAATGCATTCACACCACCTTCAGTCCTGTCCTGTCTCTTTGTCCCTGTCACTGAGAAGCACCCTTGTCTTCACTACACGGATAGTATTTCACTGCGGGGCTGAATCAGGTGATTGAAGGAGCCTGCTGTTTACCAGACATAAAACTTGGGAGTTCTGCTGAGAGAGTTCGATTTTAGTTTCAGATCAGAAAATATATTTCCTGGTAAACTTAAAGCTGACTGACACAAATGTTTATTTTATTTTTACATATATTTTGCTAGAAAAAATGAGACACAGCAAAATACTGCAACATGCAAACACAAATGGAGATATAATATACAACGCAAAAACAGTTTGTACAATTTTAATAAGCTTGAAGGTCATTATTTGTTATGACCACCTCTACTGTTCAACACGGTCTGAATTCTTAGGCAAACTTTTTGTAATGTCTTTTAGCAGTCTTCAGAAAAAGAGCCTTGAATGCCCTCCAGGCACCTTGAAGGACATTCAAGGCTTTTCTTTTGATGTATCTGTCAGGTTGATCCCACACTGCTTCAGAAATGTAAAGGCATGGTTTCTGGGGAGGCCAATCCATGGCTTGTATTGCTCCACTGTGTGTTTTTCAGTCCAGGTATGCTTTTAATACATTAGTAGTGTGTTTGGGATGATTGTAATGCTGAGAAATGAAACCAATCAGATGATTTCCAGATGGTTTTGCATGGTTTATCTGAGAGTACTGTTCTTCATTCTTAGTTGTGTGAATGCTGTAGCATTCACACATTTGAGTTCCAGTTTTTCTTTATTATTATTTCATTTCAATTTTGACAAAATCCAACACCACTGGCTGAAATGCAGCCCCAAACCATGACAGAGCCTCTCCATACAATGCAAATGACTACAGATACTCACTGTCGTGTGTCTCTCCTAACATCCTGCATAGTGACAGCAGTTTGAACCAGGAAAATTCTATTTTGGAGTGTAATAGCTCAGCCTTTTCTCCGTTTCCCTTCCTTAAGAATGGCTTCTTGACAGCCACCCTTCCACTGAAACCACTTCTGCTGAGGCTTCAGCGTACAGTAGGTGGATCAACCGTCCAGATGTAGCTCGTAGTGTGTCTAGTCTTTGCTGGATTTTACCTGTTTCTTAAGGACACAACTTTCATCGATAGCTGTTAGGCGTCACAGTTGTTCTTTTTTCCTTTGCTTGTCCACTTTCCAAAGACTTTTTAAGAACAGTCCCCATACCCATTTTTATATATATATATGTATAAAATAAAATATCTTATAAATTAGTATTAATCAAGAAGCAGCTATCATTAAGTTCATCATGGGCCAATCATCTTCTTTGCAGGAATTAACCAACATTTTGAAATCAAAATGTCTAAATGAATTATCCAAGCTGTGGCAAATGTATCTCAGAAGACAATCAATTAACTGAAATTAGCATTGAAGGTCAATTTTTCATAAAGGTAAATTCAATAACATGACATTTAGCTGTAATTAATAACACTGTGTACTTGAATGGCATTTGGCATTGCTTCCTTGAGGAAGCCAACACAAAAGACCTTTTTGCCATTTGCTTTCCTACAAGTATTTAATACTGAAATTATGCATGAGATCTGTGCTGAAAAGGCATGGCCTTATCGTTTAATGGAAATTAGTTTGTGGCTTCATAAAGACCACGCTCATTTCATTTAAAAAATCTAATAACAATATGCGGTGGTATTGTGTATCCTTGGAAAACTGGTGGGATAAATGGAAATTAATATCCGTTCATATATAAATCTTTGAATGCAGACAAAAGACAGACTTAAACTCATGCTTGTCATATGCCACGTTTTTGAAGTTGCAACAAAGCCAGAGTACTCATTTGTATTTCAGGCTGTCGTCACCCTTTTTTTCTCCAGAGTTTGTGCTCAAACCTACGAATAAACAGGGAGCACAGCAGCTATTTCACCTTGTTCAAAGTGCAGTGTTTCCATATTGTGCTAAATTGCTGTTTTCTCTTGTCTGTGAATTTACATAATGATCAGTGGTTAGTCCTCTGCTGAGCAAGTGGAAAGGCAATAGTTTGTTTGTTGAGGTCAAAATTGAGGGCATTACTTTGGGTATTCAGGTGTAACATTACATGCTTTTAGATCTAATCGGATGGAGTTTTATTCACGTGGAGCTGCAGGGTGCGGATGCATGAGAGCAGGATTAAAGTGGAGTAATTGAATATTTTTTCCTTTTCACACACGATTCAGTGATGCATGTTTGTTCTGTTCCTAATGTTTCATCAGTCCTGCAGTTTGTTTTGAAACTTTCTACTTCTTTCAGTTATTTAGACCAACAGTTCAAATTTTGCAATAGAAATATTAAGAAAGCATTTTCATAAATTCACATACCTAATCTAGATTCTTTCTATTTAGCTTTATATTATTTCACATGAAATGTGCCTATAACTGTTTGTGTGACATAAAGAAATCAAACGAGGCTTTCGAAAACATCTCACACCTGCACAAAATATTTTAAATGAGGAATTCAAGACACAGGTGAGGGTGAATTTGGCACAAAGGCAAAGAAATAAAAACAAAATCAACACCAACAAAGAGTGTGGGGTTGTTAAAGAACTACATAGATGAACTGAAACTCTGAAGTGAAGCAACTAAACTAGAAATGTGTGTTCAAAATGTACAGGGATGTGCTTTTGAACTAAAATAAACAATAAAATAATTATTTAACACAAAAAAAATCTGTCCGGTCAGCTGTACAGTTCTGTTAAGGCCCATAATTATTTAATGATTGCTTTACTTCTTGCAAATTTTATAAGTGCTCCTAAATATAGTATCTGCTTTAGCTATTCTTTGAGGACAGAGGGCCACGTGAGATTAATTTCTGTAACGCATTTTTGAAAAAAGAAAAAAAAAAAAACACCCCCAAAGCAGGTCCTTTTATGGAAGCAGCGAATGAATAAACCTAAATGCAGTAAAGTGTGAAACCCTCCTCTGCCAACTTATTTTAAAACACTGCAGTACAATTAACCTTTGCTCTGTGCAAGAAATAGTTTTCCACAGAATAGTGGTGTACTCATTAATACATTTTAATTATAATTTTTTTTTTATAGCTTTTGTAGATAGTGAAAAGATCCATTATGCGACGCGACAAAAGTCAGGGCATAATGAAAGCGGAGAGGACGCTGGAATTATACGTTGGAACTAATGAGTTACAAATTCATCTCAAAATCTTCAACTCTAATGTAGAATAATAATATTACCAGCATCGCCACATTTATTGTCATGAAAATCCTTATCAATTTCTGCTCTACTTTATAAAGCAAAAGTCCCCCGCTTCCCTCCACCCAATCAAAGATCTGTAAAAGCAAAGAGAATGGCTGATAAATGTGCTAGAGTTAGAAAGTAGCAAAGCTGCATGTTTGCTTACCTGTGGAGTGCACAAAGCAGCACACCTGAATGCACCCAGCCAAGAATTCTGGCAATTAGGTTTTAAAGAAACAATCATTTTATGAATATATGTTTTGGGTTTTTTTGTATTTGGCAAAAGCACTGCACATTGATCTGTGCCACTGTCCACATACCCTGACATTACTGAAGGAATGTTAAAAGTTAGCTATAAATTCAACTTTATATGAACAGCTCCCCGTGCCCACAGTCTTGGTCTGTCTGGGGCATCATCCATAGTTCTTCATGGGTTAGAGTCAATTTTTCACTGTTTCTACAAGAGTATCTGATTGAGCCATACAGCTCAATGTCAGAATGGAGTGGCATGGAAGGATATTTTTGCTGTTGGCCTTTTGCCCTCATAAAGAATTTATATGCCCACTGAAATCGATGATAGATATTTCATCTTGTCTTTTAGCGAGTAACCTTCCGATGACCCGGCCTAAGAGCGAGAAATGTGACAAGTAGTCCTTTTGAAAAATAGAAAATAAGAAGATGTGTCATAAACCTTTTTTTGTTAAGAGAATGGGAGAACACATCCTTCTGTCTGTCCGTGTTCTAGATCATTCCAGCCAGCCAAGGAGGAAGAAAGAGTCCCACAGATCCCAGTATACACACCAGCACAAACATCCAGAGGAATATCCTGTCAATGACCATGGCCACATACTTCCAGTCCTCCTTGACCTAGCAGACAGGGGAAACAGCACACAGGGACATTTCAAATTTCACTCCACACCACCTTCCCTTTCTACCAGCTGTCAGTTTTCACCCTTGATTGATTTCTCTCGAATGGCTGATTTTTTCATTATGAGTCTGCTATCTCCTAAATGTCAGTCAATCCTTGCTTGTGTCTCTTATGAAAAATTCAAGGTCAAATTGCGGGGGTCCCATTGTTTTAAAGACAGGCCTATTTTGTCTAGAGCTCGAAAGTGTATTGTGGCGTCGACAGTGACTGATGTCAATGAATACAATAGGTTTTTATTACATTTCCTCACATATATCCTGCAGAAACTCCCCCCCCCCCTTCAGAAACTTTATGATTAGCATTTTATCACTATATGCTATATATTTTGTTATTATTTTGCTTGTTCCAAGCACAGTTTCAGGGTTATATTTGAAAGCAATGAAGAAGAGTAATGTTTCTTTGAGCACTGCCAAAACTAAAGACTTGCAATATGATTTGATCTGAACGATCTTCAAAATTGTCACTTGCCTAATGGTCACTTTTGTTCTTGGAACCTTTTAATTAGGTTGCATAAGCATTTGTATGTGCGACTGTTCATACTTAGATGCCCATAAGAGCTTCTAAATACGACAATGTTCTTTTATCATCAGAAAATCCTGATTACTGTTATTACTGACTCAATCATGTTACTTTTATCTTGCTTTTTAATAATGAATAATGGCAGACTGACTTGTCATTTATGGGTCTTATACTTGATTTTCATTGAGTTTATGTGCTCTTCCTTTCTTGCATCCCGCCTGAGTTTTTGGGTATGTGCATCCTCGAGATATACAATTGTGACCAAAAGCCATGGGAGATGTATATAAACATGTATGTAAAAGCCAACAACACATGTTTGAAAAGAAACAAATATGATAATGAAAGTCTTATTATACTTTGTATGATTTACAGTGTGCAGAATCGGGAGTTTAAAAATATATTTGTGTTGGCAGGGGTGATTTGGCCCTGTTCTTTTTCTAGTCAATAACATTTTTAAAGCCTCCTCCTAGTATACAGCATAGTCAGGAAAAAGTGCAGTTTGTGAACAATGCTGCTTGCAGTGCAGCTCTGCATACATAGATGATAAAAAAAAGTAAATAAGAGCAACACAAAGGACAGCCCACACTGCTTAAAACACACTATTTTTCCAGTTCTGCTGCAATGCACCACACTTTTATCTGAGAACTATAACAAGATTTATTTGTTGTCACTCAGTGGCTGAGTTCAGCGTAACTGGATCTCTGACATGCCGAATAACAGGGTTACTTGTTGGTTCAGGATTACTTTCATCCTCTTTTGCATGAGAAAAGAAAGAAGGGGAGGAGCACTGCTTGGTGGGAGTGAGTACAGGGAAAATACATGAAGGCTTTTTGCATGGAAGTACATTTCACCCCTGTGAAATCAGTCAGAATCTACTCTTTTTATTTAATGTTCCTCTGACGCCTTAAATGACTGACAGGCAAAAGATGCCAGGTAGTTCTGTGGGGTTTTTTTTTACAAACAGACTGACATTTTAGAAATGTCCCCCACTGAGCCAGCATGTTTCTTCTTCTGGGATCAGATACTAATTTTGAATTTGAACAAATCGTGACAGATCAGATATTGCATTTTATCCTCCCATTTACTTCAGTCTCTACATGGTAACTCAAAATTCCACAGTATGGTTTTTGTCCTGTCTGTCTCCTCTCACTACCACTAGCTGTGGCAGATAGCTGCCCCTCCCTGAGCCCGGTTCTGCTAGAGACTTCTTCCTGTTTAAAGGGATTTTCTCCTTCCCACCGTTGCCATGCGCTTGCTCAAAGGGGATCGTTTGATTGTTGGGGTTTTTGTGATTATTGTAGGTTTTTGACATTAAATATAAAGCGCCTTGAGGTGACTGCTGTTGGCATTTGGCACTATATAAATAAAATAAAATTGAAAATTAAAAATGATGCTAAAAGCCTTTATTCAATTTCTGAAAGGATTTCAATTGTGTCTAAAATAGTGATCTTGAAAACCACACTGTCTTTGGAGCAAAGGGTTTTAAGATTTTCTTAGACCTTCATGAACATTTAAAAACATTATTACCAAGGCTTGATTGTTTCTGTCAACTCACTGAAAAGTCTGCATCCTCTGCCCTGAGATGATCAGCGATGTACTGCACTCCCTCTATGGCCCGTTTCATAGCTGGAGAAATAGTTGGAATCACAGCATCCTGTTGGGTACTTGCATCTTTTGTGGACTCTGCTGTTAAGGTTTCTGCTAGCTGATCTGGAGAAGGAGTTTTTTTCAACTGCCCCATTATTCCAGTGACCCCATCATCATGCAGACAGCAGTACTGGACGCTGCTGGAGCGACACAGATGTCTGGCTTTGTGAGGAAGCGACTTCTGTTGGTCACACATTTGCTCTACGCTGTGGGAGCGACCATTTGGAGCAAGTCTACTTGGTTCATCCCTCGACAGCTTACGAAGTGGACCCAGTGGCAAAGTTGGGGGCAATGACAGTTGGGAAGAAGACGAGGCCGCTGAGTTGTGTCTGCGTAGGGGTTGCTTCTCTGAGAGAACTGAATACTGACCAGTTGTGGATCGGCTAAAAATGTCGGCCTTCAGTGGGTGATCTTCATCAATGTACTTCCCAAGAGGGGAAGAGGGTGGCGATGGTGAGCAGACAAGTATACTTGGGCTGTCAGACTGTGTCTTTGGGAGAATATTCTCAGCCTGGGCCATTTGTATCAACCCGGTCTCTAGACCTGTCCAGAAGGCCTGAGAGTTGCCTGTGGCAGATATCGTTGTTGGACGGTGCATCATCTCAATAAGCTTCTTGCAGTGCTGCTTTGCGGTGCCTGGCGGACGCTTCATGAAGAGGACCTGAGGTACCAAGTCCAGGAATACTCTACGCACCCAATGAGGCATGCCATGTGTTTGTGGGGATCGGTGGTGTACATTCAACACAAAGACAGTAATTATGATGGAGAGCGTGACAAAAACCATAGTGAACAGCAGGTATTCACCAATCAGTGGAATGACCAGCGATGTAGATGGTATTATCTCTGTTATTAGCAGGAGGAACACTGTTAGGGACAGTAGCACTGAAATGCACAAGGTAATCTTCTCTCCACACTGGGAAGGTAAATAGAACACCAGAACAGTCAAGCAGGAGATAAGCAGACAGGGGATAATAAGGTTTATAGTGTAGAACAATGGGAGCCTCCGAATGATGAAGTAGTAAGTGATGTCTGCATAGATCTCTGTGCAGCATTCATACTTTTTTGTATTGTACTTGCCCACTGCATTGACAATGACCCACTCCCCGCTCTCCCAGTAGTCCATCTGGTCCACATTGCTGGCCATGCTGATCAGATCGATCTTGGCACGGTCATAGGTCCAAGAGCCAAACTTCATCTTGCAGCTTTGCTGGTCAAAAGGAAAAAACGTGACATCTATGCTGCATGAAGACTTATAAATGGCTGGTGGCATCCATTTTATCTGGCCATCGTAGAAAAGATGCGCCTTTGTGAAGTGAGTAACTGCAAAGTCACCATCGGCACTGCAGAAAGGTGGAAACATATATCAAGACTTAAATTACATTTTAGCCTCTCTTTAATGGATCAATTTTATAATTCTGGGTGATTTCTTCAAGCACTACTTTAGAACGTTCAAGGTAAGTCACAGCTCACAGGTATTCTCAGTCAATGAAGTATGTACAGTTGCCATGGAGATAACTAAGTCTTTCTAATTGGAAAACTCAAGTAACAAGTAAGTGGAATTTGACCTAAGATTTTTTGCTTAATAGATACCAGAGAAAGCCAAGTGCTGTTATCAGTTTTTAGAGTTTCTAACCCTGTAAAATTCAGGGGTCGAGACTAATTTAAAATGTATTTACATGTTTGACTATTCTGACTCATCTTTGCAAATAAATAATTAAAATGTCTTCATCTATCCCAAAAAATTGATTCTGTTCATCTGGACGTAGCGTTTTCAATGGGAGAAACGTTTCGTCACTCATCTAAGTGACTTCTTCAGTCTCAGCTGACTGCAGGTTCCCCCAACCTTATAAACAGTAAAGGAAAAGACCATCTCTAAATTGAGGAGGCCATCTTACAATGCTGTGATTGCAGCCATTCCCCAATGCTCTGTGAACGGTACTCATGGCCATTGATCAGTGGTCCTTGATCAGTGGTTGTTGTTCAATGGTCATAGGAATTTGCATATTAATGATCAATGAACTGACCTCACAGCCTATTGTTCATTCAGTGGTGCTAGTTTCAGTCATTATGCAAATTAACTGTTTATAAAGTTGGGGAAACCTGCAGTCAGCTGAGACTGAAGAAGTCACTTGGATGAGTGACAAAACGTTTCTCCCACTGAAAACATCCAGATGAACACAATCAACATTTTGGGATTTACTTACCTGCATGATTGAGCATGCATCAAGACGTCTTCATCTATGTCAGTGACACTTATGCTTATATGTATACATCTCTAAATGGGCAAGATGTCATGTCTTTAATATTCTGTTAGTTCTCAGTTTGTTCATTATTCATTTCCTTCACAGTCTATTGTTGCCTTTTAAGTTGTCTCTTTATGCCCTGCTTGTGTCTGAGTCTGTCTCCATTTAGTTACTTCCTGTTTTATTTTGGTGTTTCTTGTCACTTGTTTTTTTTGTGGGTTTTTTTGTAGTTCCTTTGTCTCATTAGCCCTGATTTGTTCCTGCTGAGTTCCCCACCTCTTTCCCCTAGCCTCATTACCTTTTGTATTTATTGTCTCAGTCTTCCCTTGTCCTTTGTTGAGTGGCTCCACATTTCTGTGTGTTCCCTAATGTGTCCCTGACTCTTCTTGTATTTGTTAGTGTTTCCTCTCCTGGTATAATTACTCCTCATGACTTCATTTTTTTTTTCCCTTTCTGTTTTTGGACTGTTTTTCTTTCATCAATCCTCCATTTAATGCTTGCTTTATGCTAATGGTCATTTCCTGCACACTGCATTTGGGTCCACAAGCAACCACCACTTTCCACGCAGCTGATGATTCTCTGTTTAGAGATGTTTATGGAACAATTCATCGCTAACATGTTATAATTTCTGAGATGTGAATAAGGTGTTCTTGTGCCAGAGGAAAACAGAACTTGAAGATACTGTTTTGTCTCAGATCTGAACTCTCCTTTGTGTACACAATGGTCCTGCTTTTACATACCTGATAGCAGTTATTACATCCACCCTCGTCGTGTGAACCAACAATCTCAATTCTACATCTCAAGATGCAGAGCTCATTCCAAACCATTCAGCTGAGGTCTACAGAGGAAATAGTTTGAACCTATGTAATCAGAAAACCCTTTTGATGTTTATTTTCTCTGAATCGACACGTGGGCTATTCACAATATACCCTTTTGCTCTTTAAATCAGTGCTGTTTACAAAAGACTTTGAGATATTGTGTCATAAATGCACTTCACAAATGAGATCACCATGTTTTGCCTTTGATTGAAAGACATAAGTAAATGGACTTAAATAGTGCTTTTCTACTCTCCTTGTATAGAGTACTCAAAGCGCTCTATACAACTTGCCTCATTCACACAAGCACTGTTTTCTATACTTTTAGTGCTACCTAACATTCATACTCCAATGGATGCATCGGGTTAGCATCTTGCCCAAGGACATCAAACCACCAACCATCCAATCAGTAGCTGACCTGCTCTACCACCTGAGCTACAGCCACCCCTAAGTGACAAAGGTTCAGTCATTTCACCATGAAAACCAACAGTCATTGTTCAATAACGTTCAACGTTAGATATTTAGCAAATTCTGTCATGACATTTTCTTTCTTATTAGCTGACTGTTGGAAAAAATATTAATCCAGGTTTACTTGAGGAACTCATACTAGATGCATTTTATCTGTGGCCCTTTGAAATACATCCAGTTACATTTCACCTTCTTATTCCCAGCCTAATATATTACTTTCTGTCATGCTGAGCTTTGTTTGTAACCACATCAATTATGAGTGACCTTGTTCACACATATTTCAACTGAATTACTTTATGACACTGGCACAGGACAAGATGTTTGGCACAACAGCAGATTCTGCGTGTTTTCCCTCAAGTCATCCCATCTGTTGGAATTAAACCATCAGAATCTGAGCATTACTTGCCATATGATCATTTTTACATTGAAATGGTGACATTTAAAACACAAATGAAGAACACTGTGTGCCTGAAAAAAAATCTAAATTTCATATAGCACAGAAAGGTGTCGATACAGATCCTCACTTGTTGTAGAGGACAATGTCGGGTCTCCAGATAATCTCTGAGGGGATGCGTATGGAAGTGACATTTTCGTAATCCTCTGGGTTCCAGCGGAGTTTGTAATCGTTCCATTCCTGTTGCAAAACATTAATCATATTTATGCACCGCAGTGTTATATTGAACTGTATTTCACATTAGTTTTCTCTATCGTCTTTTCTTACTTGCTTAACCCAGACATTTGTAGTCATCATCTGGTTCTTCTCATCCTTTTATGGAAAACAGAAAAGAGGATTACTCTGACAGTGAATTCAATGTCGATCCGCACTTTATTACCACTGAGATAGAATATATGGTCACGTATATATGGCCACATTTTGAGCTTCAAAAATGCCTTCAAACTTGTGGGGATGAGCATTTTGTCCCCACAAGTATAGTAGTATGCCACGCACACACACGCACACGCACACATCCATTCTAGAACAAATCAACCAAAAAAAAAAAAACACTTTCACTTCTTTGCTGGCAAGCTGCTTTCTCCAGCTCTTACCCAGGAACATCTAAGACACAGCAGTCAGTGAATGCACTGTGCACTGGTGAAGACAACTTCACCTAAAGTTGACTCTCACTGGCAGGCAGGTGGAGAAAGTACTGTCAACTAATTGTGTGTCATAAACCTGGAAAGTCATCCTCTGCTGCACAATCTTACACTGGGTAACTTTTAAATGGCTCTCCATGGCCGTCAGGTGTTTATATAACCATTTTTAGCTTAGTCAACAGAATCTCAGCGACATTTGTGTAAAATGTATATTAAAAGCTTGCACTTAAAACCACAGGAGGTCTGGAATGCAAAGATCCCAACATGACGAGAGGGGATAACGATGTTATTTTGGTCCAGAGCAGTTGTGTCTGGGTTGCTGTTCAGGAGACAGCTTTGAATATTTACTGTCTGTGTTAGCATACAAGTGAATTTAATTTGGGAAAATAATGCATTGTCTTCTGCTGGTGTGCTTTCATTTCCGCTGATTTATCTCTGTAGCACGGTGTATCTTTCAGCTAGTAATTACCAATATACCGCACATAAGACAGAATCTCCTCTTAACATAACACTCATAATAATGAAAGGCGTGATTCATGCCCATTCAACATGCCAAGATGTTTGGAATTACAAGGATAGCTTTCCTGTTAAATTTTTGCAACTTTATTGATATACTGTACGTATTTAGATATTTACATAAATGGTAACTTAATTAGAGGGAGTTATTTAAAAAAAAAAAAGCTATTTCAAGATCAGAGTCCCAATGTGGAGCCATAACATCTAAATGTCTTGCAGTCGTATCTTTTCTCCTCAAAGAAGAAACACAGAGATCATGGCACAGTGATAGCTAGACTGAAATGTCCAGTGGTAGCTGTTGATGGAAAGTTAACAAAGAAGTCAGCTATTACTCACCACATCAATTAGCTGAGCGATAGATAGTCCAAAGTGGACTAGTACTGTATCTGTAGTGTTCCTCACAGGTCGGGAGAGCTTATTGTAATTTGCAAACAGATTCTGGAGCAGCCTCTCTTCAGCGTGGGCACGGGGTCCAATTTGGAAGCACACTGAGGTCAGACATGAGATAAAAATTCAACAAAAGAAGAAGTTGAGATTAATCGTGTGTTGGTCCCGTTTATGTAATTTAAACGAGATAGATTGATCTTTACTTAGAACTTCAATTGCAATGCATAGGATATTCTTTTTTTTTCTTTTTTCTTTTTAACTCCATCCTGATTTCTACCATTTGATTTTGTGCGGTGCTCTTATGCATGTCCTCATAACCATTTAAAATTGCTTCTATTTTGTTCGCTTATTCATGAAATACAGGGCAGGATTTTACATGAATAATATTAATGTCTAAATGTTTGCTTCCATTCACAATACATTCATCTGTAATGGATTGAGCTGATGCTACGATACCAAGGAATACAGAGTGTAATCTAAAAGTAGGATGACCTCTATTATATAGGTGGCCTATGGTTACATGAGATGGGATCTGAGAGACGGGACAAATAGGGATGGAGAGTTGGGGGGTGGGGGGGGTGGGGAGTGCATAAAAGGAATAAGAGGAAGGAACAAACATGCTGATGGAGCGATCTGTCCAGACGTTTCCCTCACCACCCTCCTCCACTCTCTCCCTTTCTTCCTTTCAACAGCCGTCCTGATGAAGCAACTCAATCACATCCCTCGGCACTGAGAATGACCCAGCGAGGTCCGAGGACAATTAAAGAGTAAGGGATCATCCCGAGGCTTCGACAGGACATTTTGATTCTTTTCTTTCACATTCACTCGGGCATTTTTCCATTGTAAACCTTGTTGCATCTGTGCAGGTAATTCATTGTCGTAGCAATCTTTCAAAGGCAGTGATTGATTTAACTGGCCTCGCTGACATTTTATCATCTCTGGCAGTACTACACGGTTCAATGTCTTTCTTTCTCTATGGACCTTACATGTACATTACATCATTTTGCATATGAATTGTGACGTGTTTTAATTTGTTTTGTCAAATATCTCATCAAGAAAATAATCCTAAAGAAGACCCTTCCAAAGTAGATTCTTGTGGTTTCTGGACCACATTAACATATTTGTCCAACACACGTTGGACGTTAGAGGACCGTTTCCATTAGTGACTACCACTTTTCTAAGTGTCTTATTATTTCAAACGCCCCTTACTTGTATCCTTAAAATAGCGATACAGGTGTTGTTGCCGTGCTGCTGGCCTTCCCCTTGGGTCCTCCTACCCACTCAATCAAAGTTGATGGGCTGTCTTTCAGTTGTCTGAAAACTGGCATCCACTATTTTTAAAAGCTTGGGATCGATATCTTATTAAATGGATATAGTTTCTGTTTTCCTTTCATGTCTTGTCTTCCTGTTTTCACCTGGATCTGTTTGACATTTCCAGACACCCAACAACCTTGAAATGCCGTTGCACGTTTGAGACGAGAGAGGCCGTCATAGGCGACATCAAATTAGAGCATTATCTGTTGAATGTGGCCAATATTAAACAAAACAGGATGCTCAAGTACGTTCTAAATGAGCCTTGGAACTAATGGGTTTATGTGGGAGAGCTCACAGGGTGTTGTGACTATGGTAAAAAAATAAATAAAAGCAGTTTAAAGCAATAATCTTTGCAGGAAAAAGTAGGAAACTGTTAGATGAGTTTACTACATGATGTGTTCTCCATTAAACTATGAATTAGACTGATGCAGACTGTGGTGATGCCGGCGCCTTTCACTCTTCAAGACATTCACTCTTCATCATGAAGTTTTTCTTATATTGTTGTGTACAGAGTATTTCATCCAGAAAAGTTCATATTCGGTGGCATTTCATGACATTTTTTAACTTTTCTTTTTACAATTTCCTGAAGCTACAGCGAGGCCTGGTGAGTTTTTTGGATGCGTCGGAGCTACTGGGTCCAAATCTGTCCTTATTTCATCAATGCTGTCTCATAGGACAGTATTGTATCAGAAGCAAATTAGTTTTCATTCAAGTGAATACTAGGAACCAGGCAGATCAAGCTTGTTACCAGGCTACAAAGCTCGCGTAGCAACGCAGGCAGTTTCTGCCCTTCAGTAGCAGACTACAGAAAACAAGTTTTTGTGTCTCAAAGGTCGTGTGTTTTTATGGTTGTATTGTTCATCTAGTCAAATTAGCCCTCAGCAAAAATCATTGCCTGTCTAATAAGTAATGAGACTGGGGTGGACTGGATAAACATGACTGGGGTAAGGAGAAAGGCTTATCTTATATAGAAAAGCAAGGCCATCTGATGCCTTTCAGTCATTTCTTTGAATTGCCCTGCTATTTAGGAAGAAAACCCATTGAAATGGCACAAATACAGGCAGTGCTTTTGAGTACAGTGGTTAAACAGTCATGCAGTAAATTACTTTGTAAGCCAACTTTGTTGATGCTGCTAAATTTGAGCAGTGTGATATTTTAAACAGAAAAAAGAGGAGTGGAAAAAATCTAATTTGAGATGATTAGAAGTTTAAAAAAAACTCTCCTCTTGCAATATTATACTTCTGCCTTAAGCAAAAATGAAAAAGTAAACATGCCTCGCATTGTTGTCCCTTATGTTGAAAAATAAAACGATAGATGACGCAGCTATAATGACAGCATAAGGAATTATTTACCTTGTGGAGGAAGAGTGAAGAAAAGTAAGCTCAAACATTTGTAGAAATCCATATTGATCTAGCAGTACCCAACTCTATCAGTGAACTCCCTCCAACTTCTGCTGGATTTCAGTCCTGGCGGTCAGTCATGGCAGAAGTGATCAAACCTGGAAAGTCTGCCCTGTGACAGCAGATCCTCACGGGGTTCAGATCAGGTTAAACACCCAGACGCAGAGGTCACGGAAGTCTGAGTCAACCCAGGGTCCGGCGCTCCTCCTGGTTCCATCTCTCCATCTTTTCACATTCTCTTTTGTCCAGTCATAGCAGTATGAAGGACCCACAGACACATAGTGTAGTTTTTCTCATCCAACACTTCAAAGTCCCTCCTCCTCCTCCTTCCACTGGAATCCTTCATCCAAGTGTGGCTGGCTTATCCTTCTCTTCTCCACCCTCCCTGTCAACATTACTCCCTCCCTCGCCTCTCATCTCTCCGCCTCCTCACCTCATCTCTCTCTCTATCTCTCTCTTTTTCTCTACCTCTTTCTCCCTCTCTCACACACCTCATTCCGCTCTTTGTATTCTCTCTTTCCCTCCTACTTACATATTTCTTTTTCTCCCTGTTCCAGTTTTCTGTCTCTTCTTCACTTTTTTCATTGAAAACAGAACTTTTTGTCAGTCTGTGTGCGTGTGTGTGTGTGTGGGGGGGGGGGGGGGGGGGGTTGGGGGGGGGGGGGGGGGGGTGGGGGTGGGCTTTTTTTTTTTTTTAAAAAAAAAGAGGGGG
>VURO01035510.1:16268-27271 GCA_015108175.1 Pelvicachromis taeniatus | reverse complement strand
CATCTACTGCGTAGGAAATGGTGCTCTGACTGCCATAAGGTATCGAGATGAAATCCTTGAACCCATTGTCAGACCCTACGCTGGTGCAGTAGGTCCTGGTTTCCTCCTGATGCACGACAATGCCCGGCCTCATGTGGCAAGAGTATGCAGGCAGTACCTGGAGGATGAAGGAATTGAAACAATTGAATGGCCTTCACGATCCCCTGACTTAAACCCAATAGAACATCTGTGGGACATTATGTTTCGGTCCATTAGGCGCCGCCAGGTTGCTCCTCAGACTGTACAACAGCTCAGGGATGCCCTCATACAGATCTGGGAGGAAATGCCACAAGACACCATCCGTCGTCTCATTAGGAGCATGCCCCGACGTTGTCAAGCATGCATACAAGCTCGTGGGGGCCACACAAGATACTGAAAAGCATTTTGAGTAGCAGAAATTGTGTTTTTGAACAAATGGACTAGCCTGCCACATCTTCATTTCACTCTGATTTTAGGGTGTCTACACAATTGAGCCCTCTGTAGGCAGAAAACTTTCATTTCCATTAAAAGACATCCTTTTGTTCCTAAGACATTGCCCTGTTGTTATTTGTATAGATATCCAACTTCATATTGAGATCTGATGTATCTAATGTGTTTCTTTGAAGTGTTCCTTTAATTTTTGTGAGCAGTGTATATATATATATATGATGATTCAAAAAGTCAAAGTTAAGTGAACATTGAAAATTAGTTGTGCATCATTCCTTACATAGAAATGTGAATACGTATCATTTTTTTATATTTTGCTTTTAAGGAACTTGACTTCTTATAATTTTTAAAAATGATCTTGAGCAGCAGTTGTGCAGTCTTTCTGGAGGTTATTCAGTCTCTGTCATGGTTGTACTGTGTGGCAGGTAGGATGTAGGACCCAAACGCAGGACTCAGAGACAGAATAATTAACTAACCATTGCAGCTTTATTGCTGGAAAATACACGCTAACACTAGGTACATGAACACTGAAATAGAAACAAACAAAATATGAACATGACTTAAGAATCTTGCACTTAATTACAAAAGACTAGACAAGACTTGACATAACGTGCCGCAGGCAGGGAACATGGTTACGCAGGACACAACGACAAACGATGGAGACTGGGGACTTAAATACACGGCCAGGATAACGATAGGATGGGAAACAGATGGAAACACAGCTGGGACAAATCAGACAACAACAAGACAAAGGGGAAGCTAAACTGGACACACTAACATTAGCCGGGAGACTGTCAAAGTAACGTGTGACGTATGCACAGACACATGGACTTGGGCTGAACTAAAGGGACTTTAGGGCAGTTGAAAAGAACTGTTTTTTTTAATTATGTCTTTAGTTGAATCTACAAAAAATGCAAAAACGATAAGGATGCATAAAATGATATTTTAGCACCAACAAGGTGATTCTCAAAGACAATTAGCCAAAAGCCTGGACCTGACACAGGACCCGAGACGTGCAGTTCATCCATCTACCGAAGTCCCATCAAAAATGATCGTGGAATGAAAATTATTGACAATCAGTGACAGTAATGAACTTAAATTTGGAATTTTTGGTTTAAGTCATCTTCAATATGTATGAAGAAGATCAGCAGAGAGGTACAACAGCAAGTGTCCATCGTGATCTATAAAACATGGTGGAGGCTCTGTCATAGTGTGGAGTGGCATTTCAGTCAGTGGTGTTGGGGATCTTGTGATTTCAAACCACCATGGAAAGTCTCTGATTGATAACAGCTTAATTTTTCATCATAGCAAACATATGCGACCTGAATATAAAAATACACAATGGAACAGTATCACTCAGCTCTCTTAGCTGTAAAAGCGAAGCTCTCAATTTACCGATCGATCTACGTCCCTACCCTCACCTATGGTCACGAGCTGTGTGTAGTGACCGAAAGAACGAGATCGCGGATATAAGCGGCGGAAATGGCTTCCTCTGAAGGGTGGCTGGACTCTCCCTTAGAGATGGGGTGAGAAGTTTGGCCATCCGGGAGGAGCTCAGAGTAGAGCCGCTGCTCCTTCACATCAAAAGGAGCCAGTTGAGGTGTCCATCTGACAAGGATGCCTCCTGGGTGAGGTGTTCTGGGCATGTCCCACCAGGAGGAGACCGCGGGGCAGACCCAGGACAGTGGGAGTGGATGGATGGATGGATGGATGGATGGATGGATGGATGGATGGATGGATGGATGGAACAGTATCAGTCATGGACTGGCCTACCCAGAGTTCGGACCTCAACATTACTGAAGCAGTGTTGGATCATCTCGATAGAGAATGGAACAAAAGGCATCCAGAATCCAAAGATGAGATTCATGATGTCCTGGAGACCTATACCTGAAGACTACTTAAATAAATTACAAGAGAATTCAGGCTGTGTTGAAGAATAAAGGCAGTCATACCAAATATGGACCTACAAGTTTGTTATATTTGGATATATGTTATATTCAAGATTCAAGCAAACACGTGTGCCTCGAGGGGCGCCATGATGACCTTTTTTATATGCGGTATTTCTATGTATTCTTGCGTACGGTTCAATAAATCGCTGAACCCATTTCCTGGTTTCATAGCAAAAAATAGGATATAGAAGAAATGAGTGGTGGTTCAAGACTTTCACTGTACTGTATATGAAAAGACAAATGTGAAAATAGAGAGCCGTGCTGGCGGTTGTAAACACTTTGTCTCGTTGTTCACTCTGCACACTATTCTAGACCTTTTGTTTCCAGAATACATTTACATATAGAGTGGTTTATTGTGACCTAAGAAAGCAGCTGATTATATTCCATATACCAAGGGCAGTTAGCTCGTTGTGGTTTGTCTCAATTTTTAACACCTTTCTCAAAATTTGCATATTTCTCTGTGAGGGAGGTTGCAGCAGTGCCAAGACATTAATGGTATTTGTGAGACTGCAATCGTGAAGATTATATAGGTATATACAAATTATTCATGATTATAATGGTGTCTTTAAAAATGGACCAGAGGCGGGTCTTTCATTTCTAATCCAATCCTCCTTTTCCATTCAGGACCATGTTTATGAGTTGCTGAACACCATAGATGCCTGTCAGTGTTTCTTTGACATAGTAAGTATTTACTGTGTGGGTAGTGTTTCGGTGAAAACATTAAAGTAACCTGCTGTTACTCTGAGAATCACCTGTTTGCTTTGCTCGCCATTCATTCTGATCCTGCTGCTGTGTTGCTTATTCCTGATTATACATTGTACGTTATGTTGCTTTTTCTTCTCACGCCTGAGCTTGATTTTCTTCAGCTATTGCCACATTTGAAATGGCAACTGTTCCTTATATTTCACACTAAACCCATCAAAAATAATCGTTTCTGCTCTTATATGTGATATCTGAAATGGAACATAATTTCAGAGCCAACAATGACACTAAAACTGTGATTTCAGACAACCAACTTTGACTTCACCAAAAACTACTTGGATCTGATCATCACGTACGCGTCCGTTATCATCACGCTCTCTCGCATCGATGATAAGAAGGCCCTGGTGGGCATGTACAACTGTGCCCACGAGATGACAAATGGAAGCAGGTGGGGGAAAAGATGGATGCCTCAGCAAACGTCGTGCAGCTTTTTAAAGTGACAGCAAACAATTCCAGTGCTAAACGCTTCATCCATGAATGCTCCAATTCTGCTAATCATCATAATAAATTTGAATTTTAAGCATAACTGACATATACTTAGCACATAGCCATACATGGTGGCTGTAGCTCAGGTGGTGGAGTGGGTCACCTACTAACCAGAAGGTTGGTGGTTTGATCCCAGTCTGCACGCCAAGTATGTCTGAATTATTTCAGCAACTCCAATGTAAGTTGCATAAAATATTACAAATCAGAAGATTTTTATTCTCATATAAGTTTGATTAACGTAGTACTGTGATATACTGGCTCTGCAGTTTTCCTGCTCTTATCATACCTCCACTGATTGTGACCCCTACAGCGACCCCTCCTACCCTCGGCTTGGCCAAATGTTTCTGGAGTATGATCATCCCTGGAAGAAGCTCACGGAGGAGTTTGGCCCTCATACAAAGGTAAATACAACAATGTGTCATTATCAGTTTAAGTACAAAGGTGAAATTTGCTAAATGCCAGTTCTTTTATATAAAAAGGTGTTTTTCTTTTTCCTGCGCCTCCACCTCCCAGGTTCTTTTGCGGCTTCACTACTTTATAAAACAAAAACGTTTTTTTTCTAGTTTGCCATTTTCTCCACTAATTTGTTTTTCAATGATGAACCATTAAAAGGGTTTACTCGTGGGTTATCATGAAATATGCCCGTGTGTGTGCAACAAAACAAATGACCATTTATGAAGCTTGATTTGAAGCTTTGCCTTCTCTCACAATTTCATCCTTTTGGCTTTTTAAATGTTCTCACTTTCCATCAGTCTTTCTTGCTCAGTGTCCTTTCCACCTCTGTCCCTCTGTCAGGCTGTGACAACAGCATTGCTTTCACTGAAGATGGTCTACCCACGGAGGAACCTGCCAGCAGAGCAGTGGCGGAGCGCCCAGCTCCTCAGCCTGCTCAGTGCTCCAGCTGCCATGCTGGACTCAGCCTGTTGTGACACCGTGAGTCTCATTTCCTCTCGTACCCTCAACTCCTGTTTTTATCTGTGACATAGTGAGACGAGGTGTAAAGAAATATGACAACGTTTCACTGCCAGCATAACAGCAGATACATTTATTCAGGTTGTTTATGTGAGTTCTGTTTTTATTCTCCATCTTAAAACCCCTAATTATAGAAAACTGTGTACCCTTATTTTTTTGTTTGTTATATTGAATATGCTTTGTCTTGTAAAAAAAATCTGCACATATTATACAGTCCTACAGTATAGAAAGGGATGTATAACAGCTGAAGTAAAGGTTTGATTCATGTTAATAAGCTGCAGGTCTTCTACAGATGGCGTGCGAATACCTGTCCATGGAAACAATGGAGCGTTGGATTATTAGTAGGTGTTTCTTTTCTTTCCAATTTAAATGTATTTGTTACAGATTTTAAATTGTTTGAGAACTACTGGGTATTCCCAGTAACACAAATATAGTACTGTGTAAAAGTCTTGAGCCACTTGATTTTGTGAGGAAAATGGGAAATAGATGCAGTGATTTATAGAAATGTGCAAACATTAATAGAAACACAGTATGTAAAGTACAGTTTGTACACTTCTAAGAAGCCTGAGCTCTTTTAGGTATTTGTCCTGTCATTTCTTTAAGTAGTCATCAGGAAAAGTTCTCCAGGCTCTTCTTTGGACGTTGGCTGTCTTTTTTTCTGTTCTGTGTTAAAATGACCTCTCTCTGGTCCAGTAATGTTCATAGCACTAATGAAATGAGAACAAACTGTGTTTCGGCAGGTATCAGGATACAGTGTAAATAAAACGAATGAATCATGCTTCCAGAGCATGAAGCCATGCTGCTGTATTAGATGCAGTATGCGGTTTAGCATTGTCTCACTGAAATACACATTACCTGGATGGGATCAGGTGTTACTCTAAACATTGCTGTTGCTCTTTCAGCATTATTGATGCCTTTCTAAATGTGCAAAACACCAATTTCACAGGCACTCAAAACACTCGTAACCATCCGAAATGCAGACTTTTGAACTGACCTGGATGTCAAGATGGTTTGTCTTCTCTTTAGTCCAGAGGATGAGGCGTCCCTGTGTTCCAGATAGAATTTCAGATTTTGATTTCTCTAAGCCAAAGTTTCCCCTTCACCTCAGGCCATTTTAACTACCTCTGACCCAGACAGGAGAGCAGGTGGAGTATCCATCTACCCGTCTATGACAGAGGCTTAACCTACATTTGGGTGAACTGTGTCCACAGACAGTGATTTCTGTCAGTGTTCCCGAGCTTGTGTAATAACTTACATGACAGAATTGTGACTGTTTTTAATGTAGAGCCACCTGAAAACCCAAAGATCACAAGCAACTTGTGTTACATTTTGGCCGTTTTTGCACACAGAGATTTCTCCAGAGTCTTTGAACCTTTTGACGTTTTTATGTACTAAACGTGAAAGATTGCTCCACATTTTGTGCACTTTTTTGTATACTGGTGAATCACTGTCCATCATCAACCCATTTATGTTACAGAGTGTGGGAAATTAACTCTATTATTGGTACAACATTCATTCAGCTGTAGCTTTAGTACCAATTAGTTTTTCTATAATTTTCTTGCCCACATTCCAACTTATTTTCTCAGTTTGAATATCGGATGCTTTTTCGGGGATTGGAGAAATATGCACCATAGCAACTAGCAGTATTCTCTCAGCTGTGTAAACTGTTTGATGACAGTAGCTAACTGTCCTTCCTGTAGTTGGCTTCCTGTTGTGCCACAGCAGCCTGAATTCAAACCAAGTCTCCCAGGAGCTGTGGAAGATGGGCCTGCGGAGCGGCATCTACCTGACCCTCACCAGAGATGAAGTTCTCAACATACACAAAGTGTCAGAGGACCTCTTCGACAGCTTCAAAGGGTATGCAGCCGACACTGCTGTAGCGTACTCTGCATTGTGAACTGTGAGAAAAAGCCCCTAATTAAGAAACCCCAATAACAGATTGTGGGTATGAGATAATGAACTCTCACATATCAGGTAGCAAAGATGAATAGATTTTAAAATGCATCTCACATGTTATTCTGAGAAGCTGTCAAAGCTGACAACCAGAGCAGATTGGCTCCTTAACACCCGCACTGTGATTGAAATTAGGAAGAGAGGGAAAAAAGGTCAACAAGAAATTATAAGCTGTTTCTACATGTGTGACTGTGGTGTCATTTATAGTATAACGTTTAGGGTATGCTTTGATTTGTAGTGCAGTATCTTGTCATATATTAATTTCTAAGAAAAACTGAGACTGAGGTTAACATGAAAGAAAATGAAGACTCTTACTTTCCCTGATCTGTGTCATTAATGCAGTAATATTTTATCTAACTAATATTTCTTTCTTTTTCATCAGATACAGCAAACGAATTGCAGACATCAAGGAATGCCGTGAGCATGTTTTAGTCAATGGGTAAGCCTGGCAGGAGAATACGTGCTTTTATTTGATGTGTTTTGTCTTTGACACGAGCTGTAACAACCTGTAATCACCTGTGCGTGTTTTTCTCTGGATAGCGGGGCTATGCACAGAGAGAGGAGGCATTTTCTCAGAGGGGCGTTGAAGGAATTATGTAAAGTCCTGGAGGACGAGCCTGGACTTCTGGGACCTAAGGTAGAACAGCAACATCATTATTGCAAGATCTTTGACAAAATGACATGCTGATAATTGGCTGTAGACATCACACATCCAGCAGTCTCACATTTCATGGTAATTTAACTGCTACCAAACCAAATCTGAAACTCTTTCCTAACATTCGTTTTTCTTCTGTGTGCCAATCAAATCCCCAAGGCGCTGTTCGTCTTCATGGCTCTTTCATTTTCCCGTGACGAGATCCTTTGGCTCGTCAGACACTCTGAGAATATGCCGAAGTTAAAGGTTCCCGAGGATTACATCGACAAGTAAGTGCAGAGAAAGTAAAGCGTGGCTATGGGCTGCTGTAGCTGCTGGTGATGCTGATTCCAGGCAGAGCTCAGCAGCAGGGAGGTAAATGAGGCATGCCAGTCACAAGACCCCATTTTTTGATTTGATATTCAGTACAGTATATATGCCTAAAGTATCTGATGTTATCATGGCTTCAACTTTTAAATCACAGGTTTTTGTGTTTTTCATGATTGTTTTTGTTTTCCAGTCAGATGACAGAGTTGCTGTTCTACATGGAGAAATTAAGCGGTCTAATGAGAAAGTACAACAACGTAGTTCAGCGTTACCACGTTCAGTACCTGGCACAGTTTGACGCCTTAGTTCTCAACGATACCATACAGGTACCTAAACGTAAGAGTACGTGTGTGGACATACAGCAGTAGTTGAAAGCACACTGTGTTTTTTTTTAGAGTAAAAGAAAATCAGCATTCATCAATATTTTCTTTTTTCCATCATAGAACATGTATGTGTGTCCAGAAGAGGAATCAGTCCTAATGAGCTCGTTTGTTTCAACTCTCTCTGGTCTCTCAGTCAAACAGGGTAATCACGTGCAATACTGACCATTACCCGTAGTTACCTGTGAATAGATAAGGAAACAACCAAATAAAGACTCTTATAAATAAACAAAATTATAATGACCATGACTGTTTTTTTTCCCTGCAGTGGACAACAAAGAGGAGTTTGACTTCAGGGCGCTTAGATTGGACTGGCTAAGATTACAGGTAAGCAAGTTTACTTCATAGACTGAAATGTGATGTAGCGTTCAGGTATAATGTATGCTTGCAGCAGAAATCACCGTCACATCTTCATCATTTTTAGGCCTACACAAGTGTGACTAAGGCCCCCCTTCCAATCAAGGACTATCCTGACTTGGCAAAAGTGATGAACCTGACGCAGTTTCACACAAAGATGGTGGACTCTATAGAAGAAATGCTGCATGAGACATCTGAGCTGTCCATCTTCTGGTCAGTCTTGTCTCGTCTCGTCTCATCTCGCCTCTTCTTTTCTTTTCTCGTCTCTTCTCGTCTCTTTGCGTCTCGTCTCGTCTCGTCTCATGTCTTTCCTGACAACTATTTATTGTTTCACAGCTTCTACCCGCGTGTCTTTGAGAAGATGTTTACTCAGAGCAGTGAGGAGATGACCATGAAGCGTTACCTCATGGCCTTCCCTTTGGTCTGTTCTCACTTCAATCAGAGTGGAGACCCTCTCTGCCCAGAAGAGGTCAGTGTTCAGTTATCTTGCTGAGCAAGCTATAAATTACCAGCTAAAGTTGGCGAGGACAGCAGACATGATTGCTGATTTGTAGCTCTCATAGTGAATCGCAGTTTATGACTGCTATAGCATGCATTAAACGTGGGTGACAGTTTTAATAATTTCACACAGAAATAGAGACCAATCTTCTTGTTACTACATAAGATAAGCAAATGAGTGAAGATTTATGCTGTGTGTTTATCCACACTCTTTCCCAGCTCAGTCTGCAATACTTAAGTTACATGGAGAAGCCTTTTGAATACAAGCGCGCTCGTCCACACAGGTGCACACACGGGTGTTCAGAGACACAACTTACACCTTCTCTGGCTGCTGTTTTGGAACACACTATGTGCTGTCAGTTCTGCATACTGCACAACCAATATTCAGTAGTTACCGTCAACCTCTGTTAGTGCTGTGGTTCGCAGATTGTGTTGCTCTGCATTACAGTATTGTGTTGTTGTCGTTTCCCTTTGTTTTTTCCAACAGGTGATCCAGTGGACCTGTTTTTTTTTGTTTTTTTTTGTGTGTTTCTTTCTCTTGCTGTCCCTCTTCCCCTGTTTTTCTCCCCCTCACTCCCCTTCTTTCTCTCTCTCCTTTTCCTGTCCCCCAATCATGTCATGTCTGTAATAAATGAAAATTAATAAATAATAAATAATAACAAAGGTCAATCAGATGGATCACTAAGGCAAAACCGCGATGGTCCTTTTGATAGAATAAATTCCGTTGGGCATCCTTTCTGACCTTCAGACAATAATTCTGATAGGTAAAGATCCAAACGGGACAAAAACAAAAAAACAAAAAAACAAAAAGTTACTGAAGTCATTCAACAGTGTAGAGGTATTTGTGCTTTGACAGGTACCTGTCTGTACGTTTGGACATACTTTCCTCCATGTTCTGTGTTTTGTGTGCCAGCATGCACACGCACGCACGCGCACGCATGCACACGCACGCACGCGCGCGCGCGCGCGCGCGCGCACACACACACACGCACTACTCTTGTGTATCTTGTGTGTCCAGATGGAGGCGATGGAGAAGAGAAGTCTGCGCCTGTGTGTCACCTTCTTGGAGCAGATAGCCAAGCAGACCAGCATCGTTGTGTTAGAGATATGTGCTGAACAGCGCAACCTCTGCGATCAGGTGAAGTCCTAGTCTATTTCGGGCTTTAAAAAACTAATTATCTAACAGATTTACCCTGCCAAAATCCATATCCAAATGTAATCACACTTGCCATAGCTGGAGGCAGGGAACAGACTTGGGAATTTGAATAAAATGATAAGGCAGCTCTGCATTTCTGGATTTGATTAAGTCATGTTGTTTCTTTAATCCCTTGAGAAAAATGTGATGAAAATGTTACTTTTTGACAAAATCTTTGCAATGCCAATGAAAAGTTGCATAATGTGTTTTTGAGGATGTCACTTGATATTTGCTTGCATGGATTTAATTCTTCCACCCTCCTTCTCTCTCTTTCCCAATCTCTTTTTGTCTTTCCCCTTTCCTTTTTTGTATGCATTTTCCTACTTGATAACCCCTCAGCTGCTGCCAAAGCACTGTGCGGAGACCATCAGCGCTGCCCGATACAGAAAGCAAAAAAAGCCGATGCCAAAAAAAGGAGAGGTCCAAAAAGAAAAGCCAGGCGCCGAGAGCCTCAGGAAAGACAGGACGGTCGCTAACAAGTCAGCTTACTTTTTGTTTCCCCTGACTATTTCCATCTCTTTCTCAACCATCTGATTCGTTTCCACCTTTTCTGAACCGGCAGATGGTTTGAGTATGTCTAAGTGATTTTAACTGACGCACCCCTGCTCTGTGGAAATGGGGTTTTTTTTTCAGCAGAGCTTGTTGAAGTCAGTTACATAAACACTCGAGAGGATCAAATCAGTTCTTTCACTGCCGCACAGATTTCTTGCTTTTAGTCATTAGGAAAAAAGGATGAAAGCACTCTTTGACAAGGTGTAATTGATTTTGGACTTTAAGTCCCTCTGAGGTGAACCAGGCAGGTACTGAAAAGTTAAACACACAGCACTGTTTTACTGGCGGCACATTTAAGTGTTTTCACCGTTTGATCACGTTCTGTAAGTAGCCAAATTTAGAAAGCTCATTAACAAAGCTGTAATTCTGTCTCTCTCCCAATTCATTTTTCCTCCCCTCAGCCTCACTTTACAGATAAATAAATAAATAAATAAATAAATAAATAAATATATATATATATATATATATATATA
>VURO01035510.1:0-16248 GCA_015108175.1 Pelvicachromis taeniatus | reverse complement strand
TATATCTTTTTATCAGCTATGTTTTTCAGTTCTCTGACATGTTCATTACCCATCTGTTATTGTCGAATATTTGCCTTTAAGATGATGTCCTCCCTTCTCTCTCACTTTCTTTTTTTCTAGTATGGACAAGCTGCACCTGATGCTGACAGAGCTCTGCTCCTGCTACAGTCTTTGCGGTGACTTTGTTGTTTTCGACCACATCGTTGTTCCTACAGAGTTCCTCGTATCTCAACTTGAGACGCGTCTTTCTGAGTATGTGGACTGGGGATACGGGTTATTATATATGTGCACATAGAGTTCAATTATGCTATGCAAATCTAGCATAGTGTATATCAACACAATGCTGACTCTGTGTTAAAATGAGTTGAACAAGAGCTGCATGCATTCTGTTTAGAAGTGTGACCTCTACTATGAATAGAGCTTGCAGAAGTATTAAATCTAAAAAGTATCAGTTTTTAGCAGGACGTGACAGAGAGCAGGAGAAAACCAGCACACGTTTGAGTTTTCATTTGGCTCTTGTAAAGTGCCTTCTCCAGCCCCACTATCTCACCATTACAAGCTGTGTTCTACCAGCTTAAAATCTCAGAAGAGATTCACCATGTCCTGTGCTCTGTATCATTTCTGTGCTTATTGCTGTTTAGATTAGATTTTGGTACCAGGGTAACCCAGCGATTCTCTGTATATATTTTGCTCAGTCTCGCTGGCTTAGCTGATGATTATCAGTGGGATGCTTTCAGTGATTAGTTCTTTAGTGGTTAAAACTGTAAATAAAGTCAAGGAGAGAAAGTGAGAGAATGAAGGTCTTACAAAAAGAGAAAAATCACAGCAAAGCCCTGGAGCAGTGAGTGAGAGTAGCGCAGAGCCACCATGGCTCGTTTAACCCATTTTAAGGTCCCATCTGTCCACCCTCATTCCGCTTCAGCCCAGTGACAAGTGACGTTGGTTAAACATGTTTCTCCAGAATCATCGTGAGAATGACCAATTACAACCAGACCACCCAGGAGATTACCCGTCCCTCTGACCTCCTGGCAGGGATAAGAGCCTATGTAGCCAATCTGCACAGCCTTTCGTGCTACATCAACGTGGACGTCACCCGGCTGGTGAAGAGCGTACTGCTGCAGCAAACTCAGCCACTGGACTCCCAGGGAGGGCAGACTGTTACAACTCTCTACACAAACTGGTCTGTCTCACGTTTAGGTGTATCTGCTGTACTTAAACACACATATCTAAATACATGTATTCATGTATAAAGCATATTCATTTATGGACACTTGTAGCAAACCTACCATCCACACAGGAAAATCAGAAGTAAATCCTCCTGAGCTTCTGTCATTTACCATCTCACAAGCTCTTTTTTCCTCTGTGTATCTTGTTTTGTGGGTTTTCCTTTGATCCAGGTTCCTCGAGAGTCTTTTGCGTCAGGCGAGCAACTCCCTGATCGTACACTGCCCTACGCTGCACTGCTTTATGAGCCAGGCTACTGATACTGAACCGAGTTTCAGAGCAGAGGAGTTCTCAGATATATCAGGTCAGCCTGGAGTTTGATTATTAGCATGAAAAAAATTGACCTTTTTAACACTACAAGCTGCGCCGTTTGCAGATTTCTGTGCAATCGCCTTGTTTTCACAAAACATGCTGAAACTGATTAGAGATTTTTTTTTTTAAATGATGTGTTTGGAAATATTGTTGGGTTTTTTTTGTCTTTTATTGCACGGTTCGTTATGGACCGGTAATTCAGAAGACATTTCTCAGTGACTTGCAGGCTGTAGCAGCAATTCCAATTTTTTATGATGAGCTTGTCCACGCTGTACACTCGGTTCATGTACCTAAGATACAGTAGTATAAAGACTTTCAGCCACTTGGGTGTAATCTGAAAGCAGATTCCCCAGCTGACGTTTATCCTGTGACAAAGGACACGTAAAAAGATTCGAATAGTAAGAATACTTTGTTTGTTTTCACTTATTTTACTTCTTTTTTTTCTTTTCTTGGTTTTTGCCACACCACGTTTGTATACCTGGTAGATTCAAAATAATTCCAGAGCACACGAGATGCCTCACTCTCTTTAGAAAAATCACGTATGTCTTGTCGACTGCTGTGACTGCATGCAGAGGAAGCGTTATTGCACAAGAGGATGTGGAGCTTGTCACTGCGGTGGTGTGAAGTGTTTTCTTGCACACGCCATGTCATGCAGTTTTTTCTGGCCCTGCTTGGATAATTCAAACTGCTTATCATCTCATCCACTTTTCCCTCCATAATTATTCCAGCGTGTCTCTCCTCCACACAGCCTCCCAGTCCACCTCCACACCACCCTGCAGGAGTAATGTAGCTACAACTACATTAAGGCTATATTCACTTTGCTAAAGATCTCGGCTCATGCACACACGGGCAAACATGTGTAGCATACATGCAATCATAAAGGAGACTGCTGCATCGCAAAAGACACCCCCACACAATGACATTTTTCTTCTCTATATTTACTCCTCAGTGAGTATTTGTTTGCCTCACAGCGAGTCACTTGCCTGGCCATGAACTACTTCCAATTTCAGCCGCACACATCCTTATTTGTCCATGTTCATTCAGAAGTCAAGTTGAGTGAATGGCCTAATAGCTGCACTTGTTTCTGTCTCACTGACTCAGTTACACTCACAAATCCAATTTAAGCAGTGTCTGTTCTCATCTAGTCGAGAGTCACGCTTTGTATCAGATTTCTGCAAATAATATGTCTTCATCTAATCTTTCTTTTGTGAGTCTAACACTGCTTTAAGCTTCTGTCGATCCCTTGCTTATCACCATCCTTAAATTATTTATATTAACCTCTGAACAGAGTTACAGGCTCTGGCAGAGCTGATTGGTGCATATGGCCTGAAGTTTCTGAGCGAGAACCTGATGTGGCACATCACCTCTCAAGTCACTGAGCTGAAGGTACAGTATGAATCAGCGCAACTGTTTCAGAGATTTGATGGTTTTCTTTTAGTATTTCAGTAAATGAGCATATTTTGTTTTAGGAAAGCACAGGTGTGGCTTTCACATCACCTAGCATTTACTTCTTACGTCAGCATTTTCTTTGATTTGCCGACTGCGTGTATGTGGCACACAGTGCAGCAAGTGCAGTGCACTTGGTCTGTTTTTTATGTCTTGCATAAAAGCTTTTGAGGTCTGTTCACCAAGTTTTTTCAGTTCTCCTTGGTGGCTTTTCTGTAGCCTAGCAGAGAGACAGACAGACCACCAGTAACACTTGTCTTTGCTCGTGCTTTGGTGGAGAAACAATAGATTCTCACACACACAAGAGGGGTTAATACAGCTGCACTGTACCGGGCTCACCA
Source organism: Pelvicachromis taeniatus (assembly GCA_015108175.1). Classification (NCBI taxonomy): domain Eukaryota; kingdom Metazoa; phylum Chordata; class Actinopteri; order Cichliformes; family Cichlidae; genus Pelvicachromis; species Pelvicachromis taeniatus. Next base: position 12,925 of record VURO01035510.1, on the reverse strand, counting down.
CTTTACACCTACGATTGAAATGAAGTGCTGCAGAATGCACTGCGACACAGATCTTTCACACCCGTGACCTCTCCCTGTTTTAACGTCCAGCTTTTGGCACTCATCTTGCTTCTTTCTCCGCTGGTAGAAAATGGTGATTGAGAACATGGACGTCCTGGTACAAATGAAGAACAACTTTGATAAACCTGAGGAAATGGTCAATCTGAAAAAGAGGCTGACAGGTGAGAACTAGAGGATGATGAAGAGTGAGGAGATAACAATTTAACAATGTGCATATACACACAATTAGGATAAGTGGAAGAGAATGGATGGATGGATAATTATAATGATATAGTGATGAGGGAAATAAAAACTATGACTATGCGTAATCTTGTAAGTTGACCACCTTTACCTGAGTGGTGTTCAAGTCCCAGTTTCAGAAGTTCACCTGTTCATAGTAATCCAATATGGCCATTATTATGTATTATTGTAGGGCCTACCTTACAATGTAAAGCGCCTTGAGGCGACTGATGTTGTGATTTGGCGCTATATAAATAAAATTGAATTGAATTGAATTGAATTATTAGCATGTTCACTTCAGCCACGATTAGGGACAGAATTGCCCACAGTAGTGTCATACATGGGTCGTCTGCAGGTTCAGCTTGTGTGCATAAAACGCTGCAGGAGCTCAGCTGATGTCTTTTACATGCACCTATAGGTGGAGAGAACGTGCTGAAGAGGATGACCATCATCGGCGTGATTCTGTCCTTCAGAGCGATGGTCCAGGAATGTCTGAAAGATGTAATGTCCTGCAGGATTATGATAAAATAACTTATCTTGTCACATTTGTTCTGCACCAGAATGAAGACTACACATTATAGATGAATCATAACGTCTCGAAAAAAAACCCCTCTTAACATAAAAAGATATTTTTCTTTCTTGATATGCGATCTCAGTAATATTTCATCACATAACTCTATAATTTAGATCCTGCATAAGCACTGCCCCTACCTGACGGGACCCATTCAGTGCCTGAGAGACTTCAGCTCCCCTGAAGCTGACATCCAGGTAAATCCCAGCTTTTAGCCTACAGCTAGAAACACACATCCACATATGGAGCTCTCGCTCAAGAGCAAATGTATAGTAGTCCGATTTTCATCACATCGGCTGATCGGCGTTTCCACTGGGGCATGTCACTGTGGAAAAAAAACGTATGCTGTTAATGCTTTAACATTACAAATGCAATGTAAATGTGTCATTATTTATCTGTTTATGAACACAGACTATAGCATGTACATGGGTGCCATAATTTATATATGAAAATAACAGATGGAGAATAACAGTAGATCTGAGCTGGGGAGCTTAAAGAAACAACATTTTTGGCAAAGTACCAAACAAATTAAATACCTTATCTCCCTCTGGACCAATCTGTGTGACTGCGACTCATGAACTCTCCCTCACTTTACTTACGTCTGGCTTTTGATTGAGGCTTGACAGCCGTGGCACAGTCCGGGGCCAGGATAACCCCAAAGACGTCAGCAAGCCCCCTCATGCCTCCGTGAGAGAGTCTGATTGCTGCTGCAGCGTTGCTCTCTGAACCACATCAGTGGAAACATTCTGCCCAGACAGGCCAACCATGCATGCAACCAGAAATAGGGCAAGATCAAACGCTGTGTGTCAAGACAAAGACATCCACTGCTGACTTAGTGTAACTCCTTGGAAAGTAAACTGTTGTTGCTGTGTTATGAAATGCAAAGCGCAGATCAGGATCTCACAGTCTGCGAGAAACGCAGGAAATTATAAATGTTGAAAATGAAGCATTAAATTTGGACTTTGATGTCATTAAATCATTGTTTTGTGTACCTAAAGGATAAAAAGGGAAAAGCTGCATGCAAAGAAGTTAAATGCACCTTATTCAAGCACTCATTGTTGCTAATACTTTGGGACCTTACAGGTAACTCTGAGCATTTATGAGCTGGCTTCTGCTGCAGGGCTACCATGTGATATCGATCCTAGCCTCGTTGCAGCTATCCGCAGCATGCAGACAGGTAACGCTTAAACTATGATCAGCACCCTGCATTGCACCTTAATGGCTTATTTAACTTTTTTCTCACGCTTTTCACTTAAAAACTTGCAGATAACACGTCCCCTGACGAGGAGCACAAGCTGTCCCGTTTGTTACTCGTCTACATTGCCGTGTCCCTGCCCATATTGGCCCTAGACCCTAACTCACTCTACAACCGAGAACACGGAGGTGAATATTTATTTATTCCTTTCAGCTGCGTAATGTTTTTTGACTGAAATTATTCTCCAGGGTAATCTGTCGGTCTTCCTGTCATTATTTACCGGCTGCTGATAGTCTGTAAAAGAGGTACTCCGCCCTGAAACATGAGGCGTATTAGCATCTCTGTGTATCATACTTTCCAGTCTGGCATGGTCTGAAGCAAAGCATGTCAGTTAATGAGAAACACGTTTCTGTGTGGGACTTTTGTTTACAGATAACTTTGTCTGACGTGCATTGATACAGTTACTCTTGGCATGTGGCCCTGCTGACCCCGGGTGCCTGGCTCTGTGCCTAGACTAAAACATTAAGAGGAGCAATAGCTCAGATTTCCATCAAAGGGCAGAGTGGCATTTGTCACAGATTGTTTTCTTTGCCTCGATTTTCCATTGACATGTTTGAAAAAAAAATGTGCCCCGTAAGCCAGAGGAAATATGCTCAGCACGCTTCCTCTTAAGTGTTCATTAAGTACATTTTCTACAATCGTTGGGCCCCAAATGCTCCTTTCTGTGGTAGTAATGGCTTTTTAAAATTTATATCTCTTCAGGCCACAACAACAACATCCACTGTTTAGCTCGAGCTATCAACCAGCTGGCCGCTGCCATGTTCACCATCCAGAACAAGAACATCGAGCAGCAGCTCAAAGAGTTTCTCCTGGTGAGCGCCACAGATGCTGATTTTGTGATGTGCTTTGGGCAAATGTATTAGCTCTTAATAAAGTATTCTTATTAATTAAGTCTGAGAAGGAAAAAAACACTTAAATGGTTCATATCTCATAGAGCTCGGCATAAGTGGTGTAGGTGGAAATTGAGTCATAGCAAGAAATCATGAGATGGGAAGGTTAGAAAGTACTCAAACAAGCAGGTTTATAGACAACTTGGTACATACATTTTCAGTAAATGCCAAAGTCATATGCCGAAAGACAAATGATTTCTACGAGCTCTCCATACACTGCCAACCTCGTGCCTCAGCTGAGGACAAATACAGCAAAAACCTGCCAGTTGCTTGATTCGTCTCTGTTTGTCCTCGTGTCGCTCCACAGCTGGCCTCGTCCACACTGCTTCAGCTGGGACAAAACGTAGAGAGAGTGGAGATCAAAAACCGAGAGTCCATCTACCTGCTTCTGCACATGGTAGGTGTGGCAGTGTGTAGAGATTCATTCATGCACTTTGAAATTACATTGAGGAATCTGTGAGTTTATCGTCTGACTAAATGGAAAAGCCTGTGGTCGTTAATTAGCTGAGGATTTCTGTCTCTGGTCAGACCTGCAGTGTCTTCTTTAATGCCTCTCTACTTCAAAGCATTTCATAATTGAACAATTAACGACTCCTTTTAAAACTCACTCACTTAGATCGTGGAGGAGTCTCCGTTCTTGAGCCAAGACATGCTGGAGAGCTGCTTCCCATATGTTCTCCTCCGAAATGCCTACAGGGAGGTGTACAAGTCATTCGTTGTCACTCTGGGCTGAAGACCTTGTTAAAAATACGTTTAACATTTATTCAGATTAATTTAATTCATGTTTTGTTCTGCTCTGTTTTCTTTTATACATCTGCACAGGTCAAATGTGACTTTGAATATTTTGATCACACTTCCTTGTTTTACTGAATCAAGCCTAACGTGTGCTGTGTTTGTGACAATATCAGTGTTATAGCACTCAGCTTCCATAATAACCTGTAAAAAATCGGATGCATTTTGCAACATCCTAAGTATTATACTTTTTATATCATCATCCATTGTGAGTACAACAATATGTATGTTTTAAATGTTTTTAAAATATAACCCATCCAATCTTACATAAATTGTTGGACACATAGATGCTGTATACCATTGTTTCTAACAACCTTTCCATCAATAAAGAGACAATTACGGACTTTAGTTCCTATTTTCAGTCTGTCCTCCATCCTCACTTGCCCTCATCCTCTCTCCCTGGATGATAGTCCTGTCCTCTCCATATTTCATGGACAGTTTAAATGATGCACTCCGCTTGTACAGAGCTGGAAGTGCTTGTTGCTAATTTTAGGCGGCCCTCCATGATTATGTTTTTGCAATAACTATATTTTCCATGTCACGCCCTTCTCCCATTTTCCTCCCTGTCTATTCGGCACTTGCTGCCGTTGTGTCTCTGTGGTTACCACAACGGAGACGTGTGCGCTTGTGTGCGTTGTTTATGTGTAAGTGTGTGCACCGAGGGACCGAGGCCTGTCACGGGAGCATGAGAGCTTCAGTTCCCGCTATGGGGAACATTTATGGAGATGAACATTCATGAATAAACTAATTACGCGTCCTGAAAATAACAGATGAGCAAATAATGCAAAATTATGAAAAGGATGAATCTGTACGTGTGAAGGAATATTTTTCTGTGCATCAGCCAGAAAAGCGGCCTTCCTTTCATATTTTCATGACTTTTGTCCAGAGAATAGCAACATATCAGGTGGAAGATGTGCTCATTCTTATTTCATCACGCTTCCCATTAAGCACCTACCCGTCTTGTAAGCTTCCTTTTCTATTTTTTTCATTTTTCCTTATACTCGTAAAGATTTAATAGAGATTTTTTTTGCCCGCGTAGCAGAGCGTCTCATCTCTCATCACCCAGGTTTGACATAGAAGTAGCACAGGAAATAAAAGCTTTACGATACGCTATAATGCTGCTATAACGTGAGCTAGATGCTGTTTAACAAGACGTTAAAAGATGAAAACACCTGAAATCATTGGCTTAGTATTTAGATTATTTTATGAAACATTGGTTCAAAGGAATCTTTTAAAAAATAATCCATAATTTATGGTAGCAGGTAACGTGTAAGTAAATGCAATATGAACCAGGAGCTAATTTGCCTTTAAATGTCTGTTAGTGATAAAAAAAAAAAAAGAAGATCTACTTGTATTTACCAATACAATAAAAGATAATCACACATAAAAACTCTAAGAATGAGTGCTAATACCATTGTGTCTTTCATGCATATGAACTCATCCCTTGCACAGCCTCTCCTGAGGCCCTGAGGACATGGTGGAAACTCTGGTCCTGATATGAACACTCTCTTGCTGATTGTATTGGTGACGCAAAGCCTCGCCAGCTGAGCACTGAACACCAGGGGATTACACCCACACCCACATACTGTGTACACTGCAAAATACTGCAGTGTACACAGGAGACATAGACAAGGAGCAGCACAGAGTGACATAAACTAGCCTTATGTGCACACTCATGACATAATGCTGTATCTACATGCAGAGGTGTAAACTCGTTCTGTATCTCTCTTAAACCAACAAACACACACATGCAGCTGGTCTTCTGCAGTGGTGCAATCCAGAGGTCATGACACCGACGTGCGAGCTACGCAGAGCAGCTGATCGAAATCTCAGCCTTGTAACATGGAGGATCACACAGGGATGGTAAGACATTTATTTATGATCTTAGTCTATAATCATAATATCTGCAGATTAGACATTTGAACAGGTTTCATGAACACTGTGATTGTGGCGTGCAACACCGTTGATACATGTTTTGTTTTCTAATTTAATTGTTTATTAATTGACGTTTAAATATTGTCCCAATTGCAGAATCAAAAAATATTTATTTATTCTGTCAAGTGTGCAGTTTCAGACAGAGAGGAAGCACAGGTTAGGGGAGTAAGCATGTTGTGCACTGCACTGATGAAAGAGTCAAAGAGTTCACCTGATCATAGCAATGGTTTGTCCCTGTGCCGTGTGGTCAGCCACATGTTTCTGGGTTCATTTGACCATGTTAGGCTGATACGTCTGCCTTCACAACACTTTACTGGGAGTTACAGCTTTATTTATAGTGCTCACCATATCACATAAAGTATAGATGGCATTTATGGGAATCTCACTACTTATGAAGGAATTATTCCATGATGGATTTAAATTTCATGGGTCGATCAAAGTTTTTATAATTGAATTATTATGAATTATAAAACCGCAGTGATGCCGCAGTGATGCAGTGACGCCAGTGATGCCTCACAACAAGAAGATCGTGGGTTAGAATCCACCAACCGGCTGTGTGAAGCATGTTCTGTGTGGATTTCCCCTGTCTTCCTCCCACAGTCCAAACACGTGGGTTAGGTTAAATGGCAAATCTAAATTGGCCATAGGTGTTAGTGTGACCTTGAATGGTTGTCTGTTAGCTCTGTGATAGACTGGCGCCCTGTGACAGCTAGAATAGGCTCCTGCAAGGCTGCATTGGATAAGCAGAAAAAAAATTGGATGGATCTTGAATGCAATAGAAATATGAGAAAAGTGTGTTTTCAACATTTCCCTGATTGTGTGAACCGAAAATTAAACTTAAGATTAAGTTTTAGTCTTTTAAGAAAAAAACATCTGAGCTGAATCAAACGACTTGATGTCAAAACAAGTAAAAACAAAAAGTAATTTGTATAAAACTAAAGATTGCGAGGTTTGTAGATAATAAATAATAATAAACGATGATATTTTTTTTAGATAAAATACTTGATTTTTTTCGAGCTCTCATCAGTGCAAAAAGTTAGCCAAAACTGTCTGCAGTGTCTATCACGACAAGAGGAAACTGAAAAAAATATAATTCTGTTGTTTGTTTAATTTTGCCCTTTAGTCTTACCCACATTGCTGACTAGGTTTCAGACCTGCACGAGAAACAAGTGAAGCTTGACGCTAAACCAGATTTTGTGAGTTTGCATTTATTCTTTAATCGTCTGTTGTAAAAAGAGAAAAAAAAACAGCCCTACGTGTCCTCCTGCACGGCCTGTTTCTGCACCATTTAGCTACCATGCAAAGAAACGTCACATTTACATGATTTATGATTAGTGAGCAGTCATTGGCTCAGGTCAGTCGACTGACAGAGAGCAATCAGGAGGTGTGTGTTCGTCATCAGACAGACAGAAACGATGAGAGATAAATGGAGGGGGGGGGCATTAAGATAAAGCAAGAGGCAACCACACAAAGGAAAAGTCTGTTTTCAAAAGGTTATATATCAGATTGACATTGGAAGAAATACTCCTCTGCAGCCTTTAATTTACATATAACAGCACGAATATGAACGCAAGCCTTCTCTCTGGTATTTCCACAAGTTGATTCTTTAACAATCTGACATTCAATGTTTGATTCGATGAGGAAAAAATCTATAAAAAACAAAAAAATAAATACCGGAATGTGACACAGAAGATAGAGAATCATATGACATGATGTTACTTATCTTCACTTCTACAATATGCCATGTCATGTCAAAGAGCATGGGAGCATGAGAGTGAGTGTGACCCAGCAGCCAAAGCAGGACGGCCAAGGAGAGAGAAAAACCGGAGGCAGGGGTTTTCCCAAGCCACGTTATTGCACAACTCTCACAATACTCTACTATAAATAAAGGCTGGTAATAGATTTTGGACCTAGAACTGTAAAAGTGTTTAGAGATGCGTTTCACTGTCTCCTCTGGTCTTCTTCGCTCCGCCCCTTTATAGTGTCTAAAGACGGAAAATTCCCCTTTTGTGTGCCAGATTTACTGCGAACAATGGATTCAGCTGACAGTCGAGCACATCTAAGTGAAGCAAAAACAAGAAATCTGTTGTTGAAATGAATTATTGACATGCTTTCACATATTTTTGAAACTCAAATTTTGTGTGCAAAGTGCAAAAAAAAAATAAAAAAATCAACTTACAGTGATGACATTGCCTCATTTTTGTGCATAGCTGCACCAATAACCTGGGTTAACCTACTGCGCTTTTGTGGACGGCTTTCAAGGACACGTTTGTTTATGTGTTTTGGTCTGAGTGCCTCTGGTGGGTTCACTGAAAGACTCTCTGTGCAGTTCTCTGATTTGCGGCTGGTGGAAAATTCTCATTTGGGATTTGCGCACACACTGCTTGAAAGCCTCGCAGTCAACACTTCATCAGCGAGTGAGGTCAACTCTCTCACACTTCACACAACGGGCGTACACATATACACAAACACCCATGCTGTCACACTGCTGTCACACAAACACTCATGCTCCGACAAAGACACTCACAGCAGCTCTCTCTCTCTCACACACACATACACACGCACACGCATACACTCACTCACATGTGCACACGTTTTGGGCCTGCCTAACCAATCAGAGAGAAGTGGAGTAGGTTCCCCCAGAAGTGGGTGGGAGAGTTGTTGAAACAGAAGTCTGTCTGAGGACACATAAAGTTTGCGTTCGTGGTTTACAGAACTTTTCTGCTTACTAGTTCCCTAAAATACATTTTTATTATTTTATATTGGCATTGTTATTTGTTATTTTCTGAACTCTGGGGTCCATCAGAGCACAGTTTGAGCGCGGAATGGCTGAACTGGTTCGAATCCGTAAGAAAAAGCTCCAGATACCCATCTCTAGGTAAGACAGGGGTTCGAGTGTGTGTGTGAATACACACTCCAGCTTCTCTTTGATTACACGAACAGGGTAACTTTATCAAACATCCTTTCTTTTGTTTTTCTGTTACAATAAAGTTCTGCAGCACAGCATTTCTATGCAGGAAATTTTCTGTATTGCAAAAGTGGAAATATGTGACTCAAAAATTATTCGGGGTTAGAGGGTTATGCTTTGGTTTATGGTTTTTTCATATGATACTTGCTCTAATTAAGATTAAGCAATACAGATTCTTACCGCAACAAGCATTTTGCATTTACCTTTTACTTGCACAAATATACGCGGTGACACGAGAGAAGAGACGCTTTTTGCTTTTTACTCCAAGTGTGAACACTTGTCTTGCCCACGCTTTTGCTGAAGGAGGGAACTGTTGCAGAAGTGGTGGGTCATGTGGTTTTGTTTTGGTTAACTCATCTGTTTTTCAGTTTGAGCAGGGTTCGGAGCTCAAAACCTTGTGGGGTTTTGCGTGATGTTGGTTTTATTAATTTGTGCTTGCAGATGAGATGCCATTACGTCCATTCTCTCGTGCTCATCTATACTTGGAGAGGACGACATTCTGCAGTGTGTAGATGTGTAGATCCAACAATGCTCGAGCCAAAGGAGAATTTGTCATCTTTTTCTATAAACACACTTTCACGAGTGCACTTGACGAGTAATTTCCTGTAAACGTCCTGTCAAAGGTTCTTCTGCCGCAAACAGTTGAAATAAAAAAGGCTGTGTTATCATGAAAGATTACTTGAGATTGAAAGTGAGCGGTGGTATTCAGATGCATGCTATTTTTATGACTCAACAGCTTTCAAAAGCCTTTGCCAGCGTGATAAACACTTGAAAAGCTGTGAGCCTGGAGCTGGCTCCATCGCCCGGCCTTACGCTGTTTGAACACAGTCATTCTGGTCACCATATGGGCAACGCACTAAAATGTTTTGAAGAGATTATCTGTGTATATTATCACGTCGAATATATTTCAGAAATTAAATAAAAACACAAACACAGCAGACTGTTTTGAGTCCGACAAACTAAGGATAAGAATTTTAAGGACAACTGGATCAGACGTGGAGCTTTTGGACTCCTGAGAGGAAGGAGAGTAACGCAGGCGGGTTACACTCCGAGAGACACGGGCCATCGAGCATTTGCTTTCTATTATACTTCAGGGGATGTGCTTCCAGCACGTAATTTGATTAAAAGTTTCGAAATCAAAAAGAAGCAGCGTGTTCTCAGAGAACATTTAGATAAAGCAGAAAATCATTCGTATTTTTCAGGGAGTGTATTTTGATATAATATGAGTTACATAAGGGCCTAACCATGGGAAGGTTTCCACACTAATCATGCCCTTTTTTGGACAGCTTGGCACTTAAATCACTTCCAAATGAACTTTTTCCGTTCATGAGGATTTCCAAACTGATTGTCAAAAGGCTTTGGCCGTCAGTTCACTCACTCACAAGTGACAACAACAAGTGCTGTCAGTCTGCAAAGACCTGAACCTACAGCTCAGGTCTTTGCAGAGCTTGAACCTACAGCTCTGCAGCTTGAACCTACAGAGCTGTAGGTTCAAGCTGCATGGCAAAATATCACCGATGGCAGAATAAGGAGAATGAGTTACAGAGCACACAGATTTTTGTTCCATAGCTTTTGTTGTGATCTAATGTGAACATGCCGATGCCAAAGTGCTTTAATGTTTACCCATCCTGCTTTTTACTTATTGAATTTGGATGCTGAGACGTGCAACAATTTTCAAGCACCAAAATTTATTCTAACATTTCGTTTACTTTCAGGCTGAGGAGCATGCTGAAGCAGCTAGACGAGAAAGATCTTGATTTTGAAGAAATCAAAAAGAACCTGGAATACACAGCATCGTTGCTAGAAGCAGTGTACCTCGATGGAACGAGGTAAAATAATACCACAAGGAGAAGAAGAAGTTGAAATTGTTCATTGGTTTTGTAGATCAGCGCTGAGCTGTCACATCCTGGATAAGTAGCAAGGGGAAAGCACTGACCACCATCGTCCTGCCAGAAAAAAAAAAAAAGTGTAAAACATGTTGTCCAAGGAGCCCACAGTCCACCTACTGTGTGATTAGCTTTTATAACTGAAAAAAAAAAGATCACTTTGTGTCTGTTTGATCAGCTTTACTTACAGGTGTCTTGTACTTTTAAAGTACTTTTGAAATACTTTGATGAGAACATTGGTGAAATGTGCCCTGGATGAGTCACTGTTTAAGAGAATAACTACACAAAACAGATGTCATGTCACTGTCATGTTGCTACAATATGAAGTTGCAGTCAGTAGCAGCTTAACATTAGTGCAAAGACTGAAAATGGTAACTCACCTTTGTGCACCCCTAAAAGTTCCTAATCAGCACTTAACATCTGTTTTGTGTAGTTATTCTCTTAAACAGTGACTCATCCAGGGCACATTTCACCATTGTGACTAAAATAAATGGCCACTCTGTAAGAGACAAAACTACGTTTGAAGCTGTTACAGAAACTAGAAAGCAGCCTGTGTGAGACAGTGGGATTTGGGGTTAGCTGCAGATGTTTTCTTTTTTTTAACAACCACATGGATTAGCAGTGAAAGTCATAAGAAAAAGAATGTTTTCACAAGATTATATGCAATTCCGTGACAAAGTAAGTACACCCCATTATGCGGTAGTTTGTTGGACCATCTTTAGCTTCAGTAGCTTTAAGCAATTCCTGTCTATATGACCTGTATCATTCTGGAGAACATTGTGGAGGCCCACTCTTGAGTTGTTTGAGACATTTGTTTATGCACGACTCAGTCAGGTTGAGGTCTGGACTTTGACTGGGCCGTTTCAGCACCTTCATTATTTTCTTTTTCAGCCTTTCTGTTGTAGATTTGTTGGTGTAGTATCAATGACGTATTGCATGACCTAATTTCACCCAATTTAGCGGTCGGACAAATGGCCTCACATTTGAGTCTAGCATACTGTGGCATATAGAGGAGTTGATGTGTGACATTGAGTGTAAGGAGCCCAGGTTTTGGTAGTCTGAAAACTATTGTTCATGACTGTCCTCAACTGTGTGCATTATGACCAGACATCTCTGCTTTGGTCTTTTCTGTCCAAACACCCTGTTCCCGAAGTCTTGTGGTTTGTTTCGATGCAGCTTTACTAACCTATGTTGTGCTGCCAATTTCTTTTTGAAGAAACAAGCCTTTTTCCTGGCAAGCATTCCAAACAGGCTGTACTTGTTCAGTCTTTTTCTAATTGTACTTTAACATTTAGTATGCTAGTTGAGGTCTGTAGAATCTAACTGTAGCTCATGGGTTTGTAGCTCATGGGTTAGCTTTGACCTGGAGGTATGGCGATGTGAATTTGCCAGGACGTTCTCTCCTGGGAAGATTGTTTCGTTGCACTCATCTGAATGCAAAAACACCAGCAAAATGACAAAGCTTGCCTTTATAAAAGTGCCCACACCTTCTGATGATCAGTGAATCAAGTGGCTTTGATTAGCTCCTGACAGCTACCTGTGCTCTTAATTCCTATGGATTCACTAAGGGTGTACTTAGTTTTACACAGGATAGCATAAAGTCCTATGAAAACTTTCTTTTTCTCCTGACTTCTCAGGCCTTCTCCTGCATATCAGATTCAATTAAATTAAATTAAATTTTATTTATATGGCTCCAAATCACAACAACAGTTGCCTCAAGGTGATTTACATTGTAAGGTAGACCCTACAATAATACATACAGTGAAAAACCCAACAATCATATGATCCCCTATGAGCAAGCACTTTGGCGACAGTGGAAAGGAAAAACTCCCTTTTAACAGGAAGAAACCTCCGGCAGAACCAGGCTCAGGGAGGGGCGGGGCCATCTGCTGCGAGCGGTTGGGGTGAAAGAAGGAAGACAGGATAAAGACATGCTGTGGAAGAGAGCCAGAGATTAATAACAAGTATGGTTGAATGCAGGGAGATCTATTAACACATGGTGAATGAGAAAGGTGACTGAAAAAGAAAAACTCAATGCATCAAGGGGGTCCCCCAGCAGTCTGAACCTTTTACAGCATAACAAAGGGAGGATTCAGGGTCACCTGATACTCTTGGAACAACAAGTAAGCCTGCAGTGTGAGAGCAAAGTGCTCTAATGGGGCCATATGGTACTACAAGGTCATAAAGATAAGATGGGGCCTGATTGTTTAAGACCTAGTATGTGAGGAGCAGGATTTTGAATTCAATTCTGGATTTAACAGGGAGCCAATGAAGGAGAAATATGCTCTCTCTTTCCAGTCCCAGTCAGAACTCTGGCTGCAGCATTTTGGAGTAACTGAAGGCTTTTCA
>VURO01035509.1:0-11401 GCA_015108175.1 Pelvicachromis taeniatus | reverse complement strand
ATCAAAACAACATACAAAAAAAAAACACAAAAAAAAAACAAACAAAAAAACAAAAAATCTAAAAAAAAAACACAAAAAAAAAACAAAAAAACAAAAAAACACAAACAACAAAATAAAAAAAAAAAAAAAAAAAGAAAATTAAATAAAAAAAAAAAAAAAAAAAAAAAAAAAAAAAAAAAAAAAAAAAAAAAAAGGAAAAAAAAACAGTGATACAGTCACAGGTGCAACACGTCCTGGAGGAGACAATACAATACAAATTATATTTCAATAAGTTGCAGACTTTTAAATGTTAAAATATATTAAATTGCCATACCGCCAGCTGACTACTCTGGTGCACAACTGGTAGTGTCTTTTTAAAATGCTACTAAAAACATAAAATACCATAAACATCACATACATTAACAACTTTAAAAAGAAACTCAGTAAAAGAAAAACAGCTGTACCTTTGGTTTCAGGTGTAGGGAGAAACACACGCTTTGCCTTTCCAGTCCTAATTGTTCAGCTGCTCATCAGTGCAAAGGAGACTACACCTGCTGCCACTCCCTCTTTTATCCCCTCCCTTTGATCCCCTTGGTCCTAAAGCCTTCCAGGTTACATAAATAACAATGTGGCATTTTAAATTAATTGAAATCATCTGTGAAAAGCCATGCTTAAAATGAAAAAAATTAAAAATGTCCAAAAGTAAAACAAATTTTAACACATGAAAATCGTCGAGCATACTGTGACCTCTATCCTTCTGGGATGAAAATATATATATTTTTTGTACATATTACCAAACCCTATGCTTAATTAAAGATTTATGCAAAGTCGTAACATGTGTCTCTGATCATCCATCCAACAGCTCATCAATCACATCTCTGTCAGCCCGACAATTTGTCCTGTTCAAATGGTAGACTGATTGCATACACAACTTGATAAGGGGAAGTACTCATCGACTATTGCACAGACTGAGGAGTGAACGGGTGTCCTAAAAGGAAAAATAACAGATGTTTATTTCAAACCTGTGACCTGGTAAAATGTCAGAAATGTCCAAAAAAAAAAAAATTTCATGGTAAAGCTGTTCTGCGTAAACTAATCTGAGAGTACAATCTGTTGTTTTCCATTCGACTGAAGTCAATAACTGAGTTCTCATTTGTTTTTGCATTACCCGCACTGTCACTCAATAACCACCATGGGAAAGTCAGATGAGAACAGCTGCACTTAAAAAATCATCCTAGATTTGCGGGTGACAAGCCATTAAGTTCAGGAAATTGATTTGTAGAATGAAAATCCATATTATTTTTTATTTTTTAAACTCTGCCTGAAACAACCTTTCAAAGTCCCTAAAGCAGAGGTCACCGCTGCTTTTTATTAAGTATGAGATTGACGCAAACATACAGAAAAAACAAACTCCTGTCATTTGAGTTTGACATATGCTTATACTGACGCTCCAGTCGTGCCCCGGTCTTCAACCAAAGGACATCAATCTCCTTCCCAGAATACATTTCATCTAAAGATTGAGCCCAGATGTCACATTAGCCTCGAACAAGAAAAGGAAGTCCTCTGAGGTTTGTTTTAATCTGTGCTCACAAACTAAACTGTAATCAATCACTGTCAGCTCTGTTTTCACTTCCCTGCATTTTAGTTTGTGGCGTGCATGACTGATTTCAAAGAAGTCACAGAAAAGAAAAAAATTAAGAGAATTACAAATCAGGAGGGAGACACAAATTTGACTCCAAGACAATTCACTTTGCTGTTCATGTCTTTTGATGAAATAAAATGAAAAATAGACTGACTTTGCGTGAATGGAGGTTAACTATGAAAAACTTTGGACCGTAGAAAAAGAAAGTTTGATGCATTTGTCCGAAACAGAAGCAAGACTGACGAGCAAACTATTGTCTTAAAAAGGGAGGCAGAACCAGCAAGACATTGACAAAGTTTGCATTGAAACGCAGAGCAAATGAACCGGAAAATAGGATTTAACGCCAAGTTGGGAGCATCAAGATAAACAGCTTGTGGCACCAGTTCACAGCTTAAGTTTGGCACCATTAAAACACTGCAGAGGAGGTTGCAGGCTTCTCATCCATTCTCACAGTGTGTCAGGAAAATATCCCCCACGCCATTACTTAACACCATTATGCCATTATGAGGCTGAGCCGCTGAACAAGGCAGGATCGACCCATGCTTTCATGTTGTTTATGCCAAATTCTGATGCTATCGTCCAAATGTTGCAGAAGAAACCGAGACTCATCAGACCAGGCACTTTTCTGTTCCAATTTTAGTGAGCCAGTGTGAATTAGAGCTTGGAGAGGAGAGGCAACTGGTGTGGTCTTCGGCTGCTGTTGCCCATCTGCTTCAAGGTTTGAGGTATGATACATTCAGAGATGCTCTTCTGCATACCTTGCTTGTAAGAAGTGGTTTTGTGAGTACGGTTGCTTTCCCATCAGCGCAAAGCCGTCTGGCTGCTCTCTTCTGACCTCTGAAATCATCAAGGTAGTTTTACCCAGAGACCTGCAGGATATTTTCTCTATTTTAGATCATTCTATGTAAACCCTATTTTTGGTTCTTTGGGAAAATCCCAGTAGATCAGCAGTTTCTGAATTACTCAGACCTCCCTGTCTAATACAAACAACAATGCCACGTTCAAAGAGACAAATCACCGTTCTTCCCCCGTCTGATGTTTGGTTTTGAGCTATTGTAGGCTAAATATCTGCATGAACAAAAGGTTGAAGTGACGCACCTAGTGAATGAAGGTCAGGTGAATGAAGCTTTCATGCTAGGTGGAATCACTAAGGCTGTTTCTCAATCGCAAGTACGCAAGTCTGGACTCGCGTTCTCGGCCAGTCCGTACTCCCTCGCATTCTCGGCAAGACCGGACTTGCCGAGAACGCGAGTACGGACTGGCCGAGATGTGCAATTGGAACACCAGCGTACTCGATGATGTCACAGGTCATGTGAACGTGACCGGGCTGGTCTCGCGAAATGCATGACGGGTTATTTGGCTCTATCAAGTCCACACAAGTCACCACCAATGCATGCTCGATACAACGGGCGGAGCGAGAACACATCCGGGAACTTTTCGCAATTTCCCCGCTTTATGCGTACTTTGAATTGTGACAGTACTTGTCTCCGACTGATGACGTATAATGAGTCCGCGAGAACGCAAGTACACACAAGTACGCATATTGAGACACAGCCAATGTGTGTTTGGTGGTTGAATCCATAAAACTATCTGGATAATCTAAAACTAAATCAATGAGCAGATCAATTTGACAAATGATCAAGCAATCATTAAGCAATATGTGAATGTGTGTGTAACAAAAGTGTATACTTTTGTATATGTATACGTTCATGTACATATATATTTCTACAAACAAGTGTATATAAGAGTCTGCCTGTGTGTGTGTGGATGTTTTTACAATGTTGTTTATATCATCTATTTTAATTCTTAAAATAAAAAAAATTACGTACATCTGTTATTTAAATTCATCAATAGATTTGTTAATTATTAGAATAATTAAGATCAATAGAAGAAAAGTTAAATTAATTAAACTCTAAAATAAAATGGAACCTCATGATATGCCTGGTGACAGCTGATGGTGCTGGGCAATGCAACACAGCCAGTTGGCAAGCTAGAGTGACAAAATGTATTTGGTTATAAACAGATGAATTATATACATCAGAGGGGTGTAGCCATTGTGATTTCACCCACTGTTTTCTAGACTCCACATTTTCTGAGTATGAGGTGGCTGCAATGAAGAAAAGTGAGCATATCAGCATTCTGAAGTTTGCTCTGTGCTTTGATGCAAAGTTTTTGTGCTGATGAAAACAAAATGTTATGTTTAAATGGTAATTAAAAATAACAATAATAAAAAAAATCCACCCTAACAACCTTCAGTTCAGTGGCTCAGAGTTCCCCTTGTCCACATTTTTATCGGCCTGTGAAAAATATTAAACATCAAAATACATTTGAATACAATTTAATTAATAGAACAGTTTATATTATTTGACTTTCAACCTGAAAAATGTTACAAAAGCCTCAAAATTTATATGGTCTTGTACACCCCGTGCCCCCCTTTAGACTCACCCCTGGTTCTACCTAAAATGGGACGCCTGCCGTCAGCAAGCTGTTTGATTGAACTAACCTGGTATCAAACTACATTAACAGTTCATCTGCATATTTTAATACAAGTTCCAGAGGCTTCCTGCAGATTTTGCTTCATGTAAAACAGACAGCAGTGGATGGAGCTCGCGTTTACGTCGTTTAACATATCGGCCACAGAGCTGTCTGTTAAACGAAAGAATTTCTGTTTTGACTTTTTACAACTGAATTATTCTAATTACTCGATGAATTACTGCAGCCCTAGTTTACACATTAGCAGTAAATTGAATTTGTATCAAAAAGAATTGCATGTGTTATGCTTAGGAAAGCTGCTATTACTCTGTCATTTGGTATGTTGCGATATGCTAAAATATCAGCTTAGGAGGTCCGGACTTTTCTTAGGAGAAGACTTGAATTTCTAAACTTTTAGATCCCTTGTGTGAGCTCAGTGTGAGTGTTGCTTTGCTGTAAATGTCTGCAGGCTAATTCAAAAGGTGTCAAGTGGTGTGTCAAAGCATTTGGAGCTCTCAGCTTGAGCTTTATTTTGGATTTCTGACATGACGCGTAGGTTTAACAGGCTGAAGCTAATTATCGAGAGGTGTGGGGGAGTTTGTGTTCATGCCTGTTTTACTGTAATTTTAGATGATAAACAGAAGGTTTATGCTTTTTCTTTTGTTTTTGGTCCGACACAGCACCAATGCAAATAACTTTACTTTGTAAGAAAAGCAATTTGGTATTAAAATCAGAAGAAAATACAAACTTTTTCTAGTATTGTCCTCCAAGTATCTTCCTCCTGAAAAGGAGGATTTAGCATTTTAGCGTTAAGTATTTCATCTGATACATGTGTGCAAGCTGCAATATGTTTGTTTAACATGACAGATGACTTATTGGAAAAAAGAAACCAGAAATTATTGGGTAAAGCTAAAGACTTTGTGACTAGTAATAATTTAAAATGTGTTAAAATGTGTTTTTGTGGTATAGTAGAAAAGTAGTATATACATGAACCAGTCCATTTGCTGTCTACACAACGAGTCACTTAAAAAAAAATCAGGTGGTTAACTGTAAATAAGAATACATCCTTGAGCTCTACAGACAATGTAAACTTTCTTTAGATCCGTGAAACGCTCTGATTTGCCCTGTGGGCATTAAAAGCACTGGAGTTCATGTTGTGTTCTCCACCACCTCATAAGCATCAAAAGTCCACCAAGCACATGTATTCAAACTGCTCAGAATTGATTTTTCTGTACTACACAAAGCTAACCACGTAGGAATCTCACACATATAGAAGAACTGGATATTTAAACTTGCCTGGGCTTCAAGTAAATGAGGTTTTCCTTCCTGACTGGGCCTGAATCACAGGTGAGTACACTTACCAATTACATCACAGAGAGTGGGTTGGTGTGACATCACATGTGACTCCCCAAGACTGGACAGCTATAAACATAAACTACAGCTTGGGCTTCCTAGAGAAATGGTATTGTAAAGTAGTAAATTAGCAATGTATTAATAGTTATGTGATTAGTAGAGTTTAATGAGTGGTTGTTTGCCGATAAGTCAGCATTATCTAAGAAAACTACATGCGTCCACCACAATCTACTACCAACCAGAGCAATTACAAGGAGGTTTTCTATGCAATGGCATACCCCTCTGTTCTACCTAGCAACTCCCAGCGACATCACAGAAAATATATTTTTACCTGGTGACCTGTGGTTCTCATCCACCTTAGACCTCTGGGGTGGAAGACCTAAGGTCCTGTCCTGGTTGGCACATCTCTGCTAACAACTACAAGAGGAAGTTGGGATCTGTGTGGTTTCTGTTGAAAATAAAAAAGAGGGACTGGAGAGTGTGTTCGAATTCAGGGGGATCACACTTCTTGGCCTCCCTGGGAAAGTTAATACCACCGTATTAGAAATTAGAGTGTAATTTCAGGTTATGGAGGAAGAATGCAGCGTTCATCCTAGGCATGGGACGCTGGACCAGCTCTTTACTCTCTGAAAGAGGTACGCATGAGAGTGAATAGGAGTTAAATCGACAGCAAATACATTAACATATATTCTGTGTGCTGACAGTGTGGTTTGAAGTACCTGTAATGGAATCTCAAGACGGGATTGTAGGAGGAGACTAGCTTCTGTTGTAAGGTACCACGTCTGTCCATCCATCCATCCAGCCATCCATTTTCAGCCACTTATCCTTTTCAGGTTCCCGGGGTGCGCTGGAGCCTATCCCCCATGTCTGTCCAATTCTGAGAAATAAAGTTGTACCTTATCAACAAATGCACCCCTGGGTCGGCACCAACCTTTCAGTTAACAGCCGAACGTTTGCACTAGATTGCTCTAGAATCTCAAAAGGTGGGTGTAGCCTTAATCTTCCCCCTCATACAGTAGCCTATGAAGTTGGACTTCTTTAGGTTTGTGAAGATATTTCTCCTGAACCTTTTCAAAGTGGTCTGTAGGGGGAAAAAAGACCCTCTGTGAGATATTTACCCAACCCACCGTCATCTGAGTTATCAAGATCCCCAGAAACAAGATGTAAGTCGAGTTCAAACTCAATGGATTTCAAGACTGAACTGTACATGGCTGATAGCTGGTGTCATAATCCATCCTTTATTGAACTATCAACATTCTACAGTCACTTTAATTTCTACCTTAAAATATGCACAAGTTTAGAAAGGTGTGGTTAAGGAGGAAAACATCCAAAGGTAGGCCCGAACCAGCAAACGCTCCAGTTAACAGGAAACCCGCTAACCAAATGTGCCACAGTGACTAGGCTGGCTTAGCCAAAGGTGGGTGTGGCCTCACCTTTGACTATGAACCCACCTTTCCCAGTGGGTGATCGATCAGTGGACAGACATGTATGTAAACTATAGATTGACAGGTTAACAGAGAAATACAATTATGCAGTAGTAAATTAACAATGGACACAAACACATACGCACACACTGGTGTTGAACCAAACATTTATTTTCAATCAGCGTCTATAATAAGCTACTTCCTCCTTCATCAAGAGTGAACGGCAACAATTATGGAACTGACTGAAGATTAAACTTTCACAACAGGAACAGGGAGATTGTTCTATGCAGTGAATTGATGAAGTTGTCTCAGGCAGATGAAATAAAGGCAGACTAGACTTGGGTGGCTGGTAATATTCCCAGGTAAATCCTGTGTGTGGCAACCACAACATACATATAAACACGTGTTCAATCTACTCATGAGGAAAGGACTATAGGTAACTGCCTTACTCAGACTCACAGATGATAATTATCATCACTGTGAAGAGATAGGAGGGAGCTTCCTGCTATAATCAATCGTTCAGGCTTCGGGGAGTGGAAGAGCAGCACTTGCCAAATGTGTCCATTCCTCTGAAAGGAGTAAAGTGGTGGGAAACTCTCTAAGCCTGTTTGACTGAGGCCCTAAACACATGAAAATGTGTACTTTCATTCAGAGCTGAATTCCTTGTGGATTTACTGTAGTAGAGCATACACTGCATAGTGATGAATTCTTGGTAATATTAGTCTTTTGTATTTGCTATGTTACTATGTTCTTCTTCATCAGATATTCCTTTTACATTTTGTTTTAACCAATAACGGCGCTGAAATGAAGAAGAAAGCCAGATGTTTGACCTATATACCTTTGTTATTCATGAAAGAGAGCCTTTGGGGGCTCTTGTTATTTCAATTCATCTTTATTTAATCAGGCAGAGATTTAAAACTCTCCTTCCATGAGAGAGCTGAATATTCACATTGTATGTTATCTGAAATCAGTTCTGCCAAGGTTAGTGTGGGAATATCAAGTACGTATTTACCACAACCTCAATTCCAAAAACGACTGGGATGCTGTGAAAAACATAAACAATGACAGAATCCAATGTCTGTGTAGGTTATCAGTCATTCAGGTCAAGGTAACATGTATTTCTCATGTTATGATGTGCCAAATTTTCAAATGGTGAACGATCTAGAGTGCAGGCAGGCTGGTTCAGCACTTTTACTTCTTCTACTATGAAACCAGGATGTTTTAATACATGCAGTAGGAAGTTTAGCATTGTCTTGTCTATGTAAGGCCTGCCCTTGTCCGGACGGGAGCATAATTTTATCTAAAACCTGTTAAGAATATGCCTTTCATCACTGATGGTCCCTTTCCAGGTGTGAAAGCTGCCAGCTCCATAGGCACCCTTGTACCTTTAGAGATGCTGACCATTAATTATAATGAAATTAAATTAAAGGTTGGTAACACGATGATATAACAATACATGGCGTCTATCTTTACCAAGAAAGCTATTCAAATTTCAACTCATCTGATCAGAGAACAGTTTTCCACTTTGATTTGCTCATTTAAAAGAGCTTTGGCCCAAGATGATGGTGTTCCTGGCTTTTATGGCTGCATTTACAGATGGCACAGTGAATTGTTTTAAGACAGTGATTTCTGAAAGAGTTCCTGAAACCATGCAGTAATTTCTATGACACAATCACGCCTACTTTTACTGCCGGGCCGCTCGAGAGCCCGGAGATCATTCAATAATGATGTTCATTTTTGAGCGTATTATCTACTGTACATGATGACATATTGAAGGTCTTTGTCATTTTTACATTGAGGCTTATTATTGTGAAATTTTCCCACGAATTGTAGATGTTTTTAAGACTGGTGAACTTCTGCTCATCATTGCATTTGAGAAAATCTGCATCTCTTAGACTCTAAGAGATTATACAATAAAGAGACTCTAAGACTTAGAGCCTCTTTATACCCAATCACGTTACTGACCTGTTGCCAAATAACCTAGAGTTGCACAATGTTAACTCAGCTCTTTCTTTGTAATATCTCTTACTTTTCAGCCTCTTGTTTCCACCATCTTAAACTTTTTGAAATGTGTTGCTGCCACCAAGTTCAAAATGAACCTTCATGAAATAGGAAAATGTCTCAGTTTAGGCAAATGATATGTTTTCTATGTTCTATTGTCAATATAACATGGATCATGAGATTTCTGTTTTTATTTACATTATATACAGTATCCTACATTGTTAATGGAATTGTACATAATTGTGAACTACAGTTATTACCCCCAGAAGCTGACTCTGTTCATCTGGACGTAACATTTTCAGTGGGAGAAACGTTTCGTCACTCATCCAAGTGACTTCTTCAGTCTCAGCTGACTGCAGTATTTCTCCAACCTTATAAACAGTTC
The DNA here is from genome assembly GCA_015108175.1 of Pelvicachromis taeniatus. NCBI lineage: Eukaryota > Metazoa > Chordata > Actinopteri > Cichliformes > Cichlidae > Pelvicachromis > Pelvicachromis taeniatus. The sequence goes on along the minus strand of VURO01035509.1, from coordinate 2,145 downwards.
ATTGCATTGTTGTTACTTTTAAATGAAAGAAAAGATCCAGCGGTGGCACTTATAAATGTATAAATGAATAAAATAACAGTGTAAGGAACTACAACCACCCTTCTCATGGAAGACCATCTTCTGAAAGAAAATCTAAATCTGAAAGAGCTCATGAAGTGTTATGTACTCAGGTTTATCTGCAGTTGCAGAAGCATAGTCAAGGACAGACAGTTGGAAAAATAAACAAATATTTCAATGATATAAAAGGAACCATGTTTTATTCTATTGTTTAAATTTTGTTCAAGTCCTAAAAAGTCTTACATGGAATTCTGCTGTCAAGCTAAATACCAGAAGAGAAATATGTATGTCATTTAAAGTTTTAATTACAGTATGGTCAGAGTGACTGGTAGAGCTGATTAATGTGCCAGCCGAAGTATCAAAGACAGATTGAAGGCCTGAACATTCACAAACCAGCTCTGCAAAAGGTGGCGTGTTGCTCTGGCAATATCTAAGATGAAAGAGTAACTAGATTTATAACTGTAGCTGTAAACGCCAAATGAAAGGAGCTATCGGAGGTAGTCAGGAAGCTTCAACAGCATCACTTTATAAATGAATGAGACTGGATGTTTGCTTCTTGACTGTAAGAAAGTCCTTCGAACTTTTTCATTAGGAGAACAAGGATGAGTAGAAAATCTGAAATATTTATGAAGAGTGAAGAACGGTGGTGAAGGAGTGTTAAAGAGGCAGAACATCTTCATAGTCAAGGGCAGACTATTGAAAGAAAAAATAATTTCTAATTCTGTGCAAGAAACTTTGTTTGAGTTTAACTTTTTGAGCCCGACATTTAATATGAATCTTAGATGAAGAAGGTAAGGTCTTGCATTGAACAATGACAAAGTCCTTTCACATACTGTGAAGGTTTTTTTTTTTTTTTTGTAAAATCTTAAACTGTGATAGTGAACAAAATATATAGATGGTACCAAAACAGTGATTCAGTCATCAAAGGGCCAAAGCTTTGTGATCTATGTAAAGGTCAGGTGGCCTTGCTTTGATAAATTATTCCCAAGAGCTAGGGGTCCAAAGTAGGCTGTTTTTTTTTTTTCTTTACTTTTTAAGACAACTTCTCATTCATTTCAATGGCATAAAAAAGAACAATGTTTTACAACTGTTGTAATATCCAAAATGTCACCAAATATTTCAGCAGGCTGTTTCAAAAAAAAATTCCGTGTTTTGATGGAAATTGTGCTGGAAGTAGGAAAACAAAAAGAATATAAAACCATGAATGCAGTTTGTGAAGTAGAATTATCAAGACATCAGTGAAGAGTTCAGCACAAAGCGTAGGCTGTAATATACTGGGAGGAGACAATGTAATGAGGAGAAAGGGAAATTTTCACCAGTGTGTAACATAAACTGATGTCCTCGTATTTTTTGTTTTGCTTTTCTACATAAGAAACTTGCTTTTAGACTTACAGAAAAGCATGACCGTCAGGTATATGTGCAACAGGACTCGTGTGTACTTATGTTTAGAAATGTAGCACTCAAATCATTAAAAAACCATATTATAAGCTAACTGAATTCATGGTAACTATAACTGTGATTGCAGCAATAATTGTGCTGAGCCTGAGCTAAAAACCAGACTGCTGTGGCTGGAACAAGGTCAGTGTTCAGGGTTAGTAAAGGAAAGTAGTAGAAAATTCACTACCGTAATTTCCAGACTATAAACCGCTACTTTTTGCACAAGCTTTGAACCCTGCGGCTTATTGTCCGGTGCGGCTTTTCTAAGGCTTTTTCATGATTTTTGTGACATCGTGAGAGGATTTGTTTTGGTTTCTTCTGCCATTTTGCCTGGCGGAAAGGCATGTGATCAGACACGGAAAAGAGTGATATGTTGGTCACATGTCCGTCCGCCAGCCAAAGTAGTGCCGTACGAATTAGCGCAAAAAAAGACTAGATTAGCAAGCTGGCTCTCGCTGGCCCTTTACCCATATCTGCAGCAGGTCTCCAAGGTGAACAGCCTCTGGCATGTTAGAACAAGGCAGCTAAGGGAAGTCGGCAAGTCAGAGCCATAACTTCGGGATAAGGATTGGCTCTAAGGGCTGGGTCGGTCGGGTGGCGGTGCGCGGCCCACTTTGCGGGGCTCTTTCGAGGCTGGTGGAGCAGTCGCTC
>VURO01035507.1:10275-20760 GCA_015108175.1 Pelvicachromis taeniatus | reverse complement strand
TGAAATTACTCTGCTGCTCGCTGGGATTTCCCTCTGATCCTATGTCTTGGCTTTTATGTATGGAACAATAACTGCAAGCCTTTAGACACATGCTGTATCTGCCAGCAGCTGGAGTGCATTGTCATCCTTAATAGTGAGCACGAATAACACTGTTTTTCCATTTGCCTGCCCCCGCTGTGTTGCTGTGCCCAGGGAAAGCCTGTGTCCTCAAATGCCTGCTGGATATTCACAAAGTCTTCAGAGAGAACGACCCGGCATACATATTGAACGATCTGTACATCACAGACTACTGCATCTGGATCCAGAGAGTCAAGTAAGTCCGCCAGCACACACGAATCCATCCGCAGACACCTCAGAGGCCTCAATCTAGATAGAATTACCTTCGAGCCATGCGATGTGCCATTCAGACTCGCCCCTCCCTTGATGCTTCAGTGTCATTTTGTCACAGCAGGGCCAATTGCACGAGCAAGCCTGTGTGGAAGATGCAGTTTATGTGGTCAAAGTACCATCCGTGGGTGTTAAAAAAGCCAGCTGCACTCAGCGGATTCACTCTGTACGAAACCTTTAGGAGCTCATGGGTATCCGCGTGGGCTTCTCCAATCTTTGGCGGATGCGATCTTTTCCTAGAACTGCAAGCCCAAAGATGCCAGATCTGCACTTTCTTCCCAAATGCCACAGGTCTGACGGCTCTCTCCTCCTCCTCATTCCCCTCCTAGTTCATATTTAACAATTAGTCACATTTTAAATGCGAGCCTGCGAGCACATTACTCAGTAATGAGCTCAGTTTTACTCCTGGCCAAGGTTCAGCGAAGTGGTGTGCTCGTCTGGAAAAAGCCCAGTTGAAAAATGCACGCCTGATGTTGTAGGCTCAGCGCCCAGATAAAACGACACGATAAAAGGTCTGCAGGGATTTAGTGGTCTCTACCTCCCTACCTCACGTTCTCATTTCTACATTTTTCCAGCACAAGTCTTGAATGCGACTCTTTAAAAGAAATAGGAAATGCTGCGGATGCTGCGTTCGTAAAAGGTGGGAGGAATAAGGAGTCGGGTTGAGGGCTGTTTGAGACACAGAGCAGAGAAGAAGGCACGCACTCGATCTTAGTCTGTGAGCGCACGGCGCTTCTGAAGCTCTTGTCAACTCGCGGAGAAAGTCGATCAGTCTCATCTCTTCCGAGGCACACCGGAGCGCTGCTCCCCCTTCACTGCTCCTCATCTCTTTCCTCTCTGCTCTACTTTGGATCTAAATGTCAGCTTGACCTAACGTGCTGGCTGCCACTACGCCCTTCATCGATCATTAAACGGATTGGCCCCTGTGATCTCTTAGCACTGACCTGTGATTGAATCATTACATTTCTCTTGTCTAAATAAAAGTGTACAGTATTTATTTATTTTTTTTACAGCCCCCCGCAGGCTGTCATGATGTGAAAAAGACAGAACCACTTCTATCACCTGCCACTTGAGAGACAGATTTTTTTTGTTGTTGTTGTGCTTTATGTATGAGCATGCTGGCTCACACTCAATAGAAACCTCATACAGTCTCGCGGTTTATGAAGCTATGTTCCCATGTTTGCAGTGTAATATTAAAAGGAGCCTGCAGTCAGAATGCAAAGCAGCAGCGCAGGAGAGCGAGGCGGCAGCGGTGATTTCCACAGACCAACCTCCTCTATCATACATGCGGTTTGTTGTGGCGGCCCCCTTTGTATCATCTGACAGGTTTGATGACAGATCATGTAGACATTGTTTTCCCACAGTGCGAGATATTCCCCCGCGCAGGATTTGTCATCCTCCGCTAAGTGAGTCGTCTCTGGGAGCCCAGGCGGTTAGATGAGATGTAATCTATATACCCCCCACCCCCCGGTGCATTCCCCGTATCCTGTCACTCCCTCTCTGCTGCCGCTGCCGCCGCCGAGGCATATGTGATCAGCTGTACGTGATGGACACGGCGATTAATGGATGTTTGCTGGCTGCAGAGGGGGGTTGATTTATTTAATCTCCTCACTGTCCCACATGCGTTTCTACTCCTAAAGTTCATCTGACTGCTGAGACATCGGTCTCAGATTTACAGCCTCGTAAAGACTTCATCATGATTTAAGCCACGGGGCAGGCGCTCTCCCCTACGCTCTCAGACACTCGGAGCAGAACCCCTTTGCGCTGAGATCAAGCGTGCAACCACAAAGCAAATTGCGCTTCTCGTTCTTTCAGTAATGAGGAACTTTTTTTGTGTGTGTGTTTTGTTTTGTGTTTTGTTTTTGTCCTCACTGGAGTGGTCACCATTTCACACAAACATCTTTTTGTTGGGTATGGTTTTTAGTCCGCCCTCACACATCCGACCAATCCTAATTATCTCTGAATTGTTAGCAGACAGTATTATTTCAAATGGAGCGGCAGCCTCTCCAGTCCATTAGTTTCACTGTATGCTTTTGAAGGTCTTCAGCTGCCAAAAACCCCGCAGAGTTGCTGGACTGCACAGGAGGGAGAAAAAAAAAGCGAGTCGCCTCACTTTCTTTCTCTTTGTTTTGCCTGCTTTTATCAAAAAGCTTGGAGACAGGCCAACGCAGATCCACGGCAGCCAGCACACACAAAGCTTTATAAGCCTGGTGTTGTGTTACAGTACCTCAGAGAATCAGAAGGGCCACTGCTTCCTTTTACCACACAGGTTCTCTCGCAGCCACCCACCCACCCACCCACCCTTATTAATTGGGTCAATTATAGTCTACCAGGACAGAAAAACATGGAGAATACAGAATACAAGTAAAGCGCTTCAGGGTTAGTCTGAGGAGGAGAGGATGAAGTGATTAGCAAGAAAATTTAGTCTGCTTTTTCTTTTGTGGAGCAAATGTGTGAATTGCCTGTGAGATGTGTGAAATGGACAATGACACATTGCTCCAAAAACTGGAAAATTGACAAGAAACGGCTTAAGGATGGGCCGAGCCTCGCACCACACCAGCTGAATGGACAGACTCAGATAATTGTGAATGGTAGGTGTGAAGTGAGCAGTCCTCAGACACAATGGGTGTTGTTTTCAACTGTAGAAAAATGAGTGCAACACAGAAAAGCAACGACGGGCAACTGTGGAAAAATGAAGTTGTAGACGTTCTCTTTCCTGAGACCAGTCTTTTATTTTTGGATGGCCGAGCAGCCCTCGCTGGCTCTATGCGCGCACTCTGCCTCCCTCACCTTGTTCACTCTTAGTATTGTGTTCTCAGCGGAGGCCATCGAGGAGATTTGTCAGCAGCTCTGACAAAAGCTCCCCAGCGAGGGGGCAGGGGAGTTTCTGGAGCTCTAACAACTGCAAGTGTCCTAGGGCAAGGAGGTCAAGCATGAGGTCAGTGTGTTAGCTGAGGCGTGCGGGTCAAACACCTTGAAAGTGCCCTTGTGCTCAGTGTCAACACCTTCTCCCCACGCTGCCTAGGACGACTGGTGGGTTTTACCTCAGAGTAACTCTGTGTTATTGTGAAGCCAAACCCAGGTTTCCCCTTCAGCCACTTATAGAAGTTTTTGTTTCACTTGTGCTCAAAGCTTTTCTATTGGCATTAAAACAGATTGACACGTGAGTTGGGAAATACCCGCAATCTCCCAGCTGATGTGACACCCAAATGTTTGTTGGGAAGGGACTTACACCAGACAGCATCACACAGCTGTCAAACAGCTGTCCTGAAAGCTTTGAAACAGATAATGGAGCTGCTCTATCTGACGTTAGTCGCATCACTGAACGAGATCCTCAGAGGCCCCACTGGGCAGAACAAAGACACCAATGTCTCCCAGCTAACAGGGGTAAGTAGTACAGATTTCCTCTCAGCAGGAGTCCACTCCAGATTTTTGTCTTGAATACACAGGCTCATCTTAAACACAGAGTACTGTACATGCATAATTTCCTAACCCCTCGTTTGGAGTATCCACTCCAGTTAATTCAATTGATTATTGTAATTTTTTTTTTTTTCTGTGCAGCCTACAACCTTATACATTTAGATAGGCATATTAGAAAAGGGTGCTAAACACTGTGGATTTTGTCACTTTGTCAGATATTAGAAAGAGATGTTAACAGTGGGATATGAAGCAGACAGGCTGAAAAAGTAGAGGAGCTGAACGTCTTTTGTGATTGCACAAATGAGATGAGTGAGGAGACAGTAAAAGCAGAGGGAAAGTAAAGAGCTGAGCATTTGTAGTGAAGATCCCATAATCCCAAAAGTAGAGAGTAAATCCAACTGGAACATTGTGACAACAAGTTTCAAAGTCAATCCTGAGGACTTTAACTTCTCTGAGCTCAGACCAAACCAAAGCCTTCAATACTTGGAGCTTTTTTTTTTTTATCCTCCTTTAAAAGTGATGTTGTAGGAATTTCAATAGAAACTTGTCACTTGAGACGCTTCTTTTGATCTGCCACCAAACCCGCAAAGGAAAACATGTAAGAGTACGCTTTTTCTCAATCTGCATCTTTTGATCGATTCATTTTTGAGATTTGGGAACATGACAAACCAGTGTGAATCCATAAGGAGTCTCACTGGTTCCACTTTAAGAGTCACCGCCATCTCTAAGCAGACTATCACAGACAAATTATTTGCATTTTGTGTGGTCAAATGTTTGTGCATGTTGGTGATCGTCATGGCGATTCTACTTTAGAAACATGACCAGACAGAAGCAGAGGCTGCAGCCTGACTGTTACTCAGTTTGTTACCTGTTGAAGTTCACGCTCTGGCTGCTGAGTTTGGTCAGCATTCACTCAGCTTTGACGTCACTCTGGGTTCTTGGCTAGCTTAGCGTTAGCATGCTGTCTGTGCCGGTGCTTGCAAAGAGCTGAAGTTCCTTTAGCAGCATATTGTTTCTGTCCTGGATGCAGTATCTACTTTACCATCGCCCTGTCTTCTTCTTGTGGAATAAAAATGGACGTAATGTCCATATCAGATTAAATCAGCTAATAGTAGTACAAGATGAGCCAATAAGCCGGATTGATAGGTTACATTTCAAGTACTGGGAACTGGTTCTCGATTCCAATCCCTAAAAATTAAATAAAAACCAACCCAAACCTTCACAATACAGTTTCATCTTTGACTGATCTCCCTTTCAAAATGGCACTGCAGGCTGTCTCACTAATAGACTGAAGTTTGGTCTGCGGGTATGACATGAGACCAACCCTAGCAACCACGCTTGGTTGGTTAGAGGAACAATGCGTATAACCCTGACCAGTTGTTGAGTGGTTGCTGAGTCACACTTGGTGAAATTGGTCACAAAATGGGTGCAGCACTTAAATCCTCCTTGTGTTTGCTTTAGTTGTTAGCAGATTGCTACGGTTGGCTATAATTTGCATGGAAGATGCCAGCACGACTGCAAACACTTGATGACTAATACCTGAAAAACACAAACCAGAAATGGAGCTCACAAGTCTGTCTTATCACTGACGCCAACAAGTTTCAAAAGGTGCTACTTTTACATTGAAGGGGAACGATTTCTGTTTACAGTTTGTCGCACTTTTCAAAATTTCACTGTCATTTAGTGAATAGTGGGCAGGTGTTTGTAGACAAGTCGGTGACTTTCCTACCAACTATGGGCAACTGCTGCAATCACAAGAGGGTTTTCAGGGCAGCATTGTATACCTGTTTGCAAGCAGTTTGACATAGCAACTGCAAGCAACCTCCTGCAACCACTTGCCAACCAGTCATGGAATGGAATGGTTGCCAGGCAGCTGGTCCATGTGACGGGTCGAAATCTTCTGTTCCCAGTCACAACCTTTTTATGATGTTAGCATCTGTTGCTCTGCTCTTCTCACATCCTTGCACTAAATATGTTGTCTTAATGAACATTTTAAGTTATTATATGCCAATCAGTATTTTGAATAAAAGGTGTGACATCTACCAGTGTTTCAAAGGTCCTCAGGCAGCTGTAATTGGGGTCTCAAACGTTGGTTCCCCGGATAAATACATCTGTTTTTCTCATTTCTGGAACGGGAGAGGCTACAGCGCCTCGGACCGTTTCAGCATTCAGTCACACTGACGGATCGCATCTCCCAGCGTCGGCTTTTATCCCCCCTTCAGCCGGTGAATGATGCGTTTGCGAGTTACTCTGAGGAAATCTGGTGCTTATATTACACAGATTTCTGCGTCTGAGGACAAGCTTTATCTGAGATGTTTTCAAGAGCACAGACACGCTGAATGAGCTGCTCTTTCACTGAACACAAGCCTGATGAAAGAAATGTCAGATTGTAATTTAGCTCGGCTCTTTCACAGACAACACACACGCACGCACACACACACGCACTCTCTCTCTCTTCACATTCTCATCTAAAGACTTTGGCAGATGGAGGCGTCTTTGTCTCGCCAGAAGTTTTCCAACCTTGAAAAAAGGCGCCCCTCCTCAGTTTAATGAAGGCAAGCCACAACAGCAGTGTAGTAATGACTGGATTGTGTACAACATTATCCCTCCCCCCTCCTGGACAGAGCCTTTGTGTTCACCGCAGGCCAAGCTTCTCCCACCACAGAGCGAGGGAGGGGAGAGAAAACAAGCGCGCCTCTCCAACGCTAACTCAATAATGACTTCCCACGGGGGAAAGAGAATACAGGGCAGTCTTTGAAGTGGCTGTGCTGCAGGAGGCTTCTCTGCCCCAGTCTCACTACAGGAAGCGCTCACGTGGGTTTTACAGAACCTGCGACCCCATCATCATCGTCGTCGTCGTCGTCGTTATTAGTTGAAGTTGCATTAAGCTATTTGTGATTGTTTAAAACAAAAACAGTGACTTTTAAAGTCGGCTTTCCAAAGAATGCAGTGGTTGTCTGTGTTCACACATAAGTGACAGCTTCAGAGGGAGCAGTGCCCGCAACAAACAACGTGCTGTTGTTGCTCGTCTTGATTTTTTTTTGCATGCATGCATGCATGCATGCATGTTTTTAGAAACTATTCTCGTGCAGTGTGTTTATGTGCTACTGCCCAAAATGTACAGTGCTCTTCAATTGCATTAACCAGATGGCAGCTTTAGTGAGTTAGACCTCATCAGCCTTGAAAGTTTGTTAAAATGGGTACTGAAGCACTTAATATGTTACAGGTGACATTTGTTTCGTAGGATCACTTCCTAGCTGCCGTTGTCTTATCATGCAGCTTTCTTGACAGTGAAGATCATCACGCAGCTGTCTTGCACTAGAGTTGCAATATCCACATTCACAAGTGTTTTGGGTCTGAGTGACGGATTTCATCATCATCAGAGGGTGGATGCGAGGCCGCGTGTGGATGTCTGCAAACTCCAACTACACATGCTAACTCCAAGAGGACGGCTGGTCATCCGTGGTTTCCTTAATTGCAGCTGGAGCTTTAAATTCCAGGACTTTGTGTTAATGAGCTAAAAAGACCGTTCTGCGGTTTGTCTGCGGTTCCTCTGTGCTGTGAAGATGAGGCATTGCATCTGCTGTCGTGTCTCTCGGCTCTCTGTGGCAGAGCTGTGGGTCCGTGTGTCTGTCTGGTGGATGGAGCTGAGACACATCTGCCAGTGTGGTGCCTTCCCACAGAGATGTGGGGTGGTGTGGCTGTGTTTATTTGTGATTTGTGCATGTGGTGAAACCATCTGAAAATGCCACTTATTGCCAACGCCACTTCTATTTTTAAGCAGCCAAGTTCTGCTCATGAGAAGAATCTCTCAGCATACATTAGCAAACTGATTTCTGTGAGGTATTGCAGAGATGACCGTGAGACGAGTGACAGAGACTGGCTCAAATGTGACATTTAGGCTTTGCAACCAGTCTCACGTGTCACCTGGTGAAAGGTCCACTCCCAAAGTTCCTGAACTTTGACATTTGCCAAAATGCTGGCAACATAATCGCTGTGCTCAAAGTTGGAGCCACTGACATCAGTGGTTGTGGGATAGGCAAGAAATCTACCAAGGATCACCAGCCCCCAGATTCTGTCCACCATGACTTGAAATTAGAAGAACTTCTGTTTCTAAATCATCTGTTGAAACATTTTCCAAGTGTAGACTGGTTCTCACAAGGCACCAAAAGGTGTTTTCAGTGGGAAACAGGCCACCGGTAAAAACACTGCTGATGTGCAAAACCTTCGTGCAGGTGAGAACAAGGATTCTGACTGGATCACTTATCCCACCAATCTGCAGTTGGTTCTTTTCTAACTGTCGTGGTGCAGCGAACGGGTGTCCTCATGCTACAGCAGAACTATGAGATCTGTTAACATAGTTCCTCCTGAGGTCCTAAATGAATGCACAGCCCCTACATGCTGTTTCCATAAACACTTAACTCACCAGAATAGGGAGCTCATTAGGAGTGCACAGTAATGAGGAGCCATCCTGGTGCTCGGCAGTGGGTTAATTGGGCCAGAGAGGGCAACAGGAGCCGTGTGTGTGTGTGTGTGTGTGTGTGTGGAAAAAGAGTAGCCCCTCTAAACATACACACACATGGTTTCTCCCAGCCTGAATGGACACAGTCTGAATCGCAGTGACCCGCAGAGGTCAGCTCGTAATCACCATGGCAATGAGAGGAGGGACAGGGGGAGGGGGCACACACGCCCTAACTGCAGTGGGGAGCCCAATGGCAACCACTTACGTTTTTGGCACCATGGCATGCTTTCCCAGTGTGAATAACATGCAGGCGGGGGCCTCCACACAATCTGATGCCTTTACACAAACAGGGCCTTGTAGGAGGACATTCATCAGCAATAAAAACACGTCTTTCTTCAAGCAGTCGCAACTATAAAACTAAAGCGGCGAGATGGGAACTCTGTTTAATGTGCTGCTTTATGAGGGCATTCTCTTCATCTTAATCTTTGGAGACATTTAGCTGTTTGGGCCGCAGCCTGCGCCGCTCTCTCTAGCCACGCTTTTATTGACTGTATTGCAGTGTGACTGGGAGCACAACTCCACCGTCTTTAGCCTCTTAGGGCTGATTTGCTTCTGCACAATGCACAAAGCGCTCGTGTTTATTCTGGTTTGTTCCAACTGCAGTATTATTATTGGATGTTTGGTTTTTTTTCCTCTTCCTCTCTAGCTTCCAAATACTCAGGATATATTGACCTCATCTCGACTAATCGTGCCATAGGCAGCGGTTGACTTAGACATTTCATATTTATAGGTGGAAGTGTGTGCGTGTGATTTTTTTATTTTTTTTTTGCATGCACGGACTGAGGTAGAAAAGGAGGAATAGGAGGGGTCTGCCTCCCTCTGTAATCCCTCTCGGGCTCTTATCACCTCTTGCAGAGAGCGCAGCAGTTGGGGGAGGGAGGAGAGGATCCCAAGGCTTGTGTATCAGCAACGCTCATCTTACTACATTATTAAACATCCATATTTCCATATTTCATTGAGCCCCCGTCGCCTCTGCAAATCGCGGTCTACTTAGCATTCATATGAGAATGGGATTTGGTTAATGGGTATTAGATTTGTAGATGGTTATCCTGTGGCTATGTCTTTAGTACGCAGAGCCAGTCGATCAGTCAGTTGTCATGCCGCGCTCTCTAGCAGGTACCACTGATGAAGTGGTAGTTGGATTTCTCTCTTTTCTTTTCTTTTTTTCCGCTTCCTCTTCCCTGTATGTGTAAGTGTCGTATACAGTTTTATTGACTTGAAACTTTACGCCTTCCTAATGACTTTTTTCCTCTGTTTCATCTTCACAGGTCCAAGAAGGTGGCAGACTTGGCAGCAACGTTGGAAAAAGCAACCCTGCAGAAAAACGACTTGGAGCTGGAAATCGGCGAGTTAGAGGACGCGGCGAGGATCGTGGCAGTCGAAGAGGAGCAGCAAGCTTCCAAGAGCGCTCCCGTATCCAGCGACGACGACAGCAGCAGCTCTTCTGACAGCAGCAGCACTTCCAGTGACAGCAGCAGCGAGTCGTCTAGTGAGAGCGAGGAATCCGAGGCTGAAGAAGACTGCACCGAATCCAAGGAGGGAGGAGGAGGAGGAGGAGGAGAGATGTTCAAGGACAACCCTCTACAACCCCAGCCCTCCTCCTCTGTTTCTCCCACCCCCCAGGCACCCACAAGCTTTTCAGCAGAAAAAAGGCGAGAGGATGCCCTTCCCTCAGCCTCAGAAGGCTCCAGACAGCTGATTCAGGTGCTGGGGGAGCGGGTGGCGGAGGAGCTGAGAATCTCTCCAGACTCCAGCCACAAAGGGGCGAGACAGCCGAGCACCGCTGCGACAGAGACTGAAGGCACGTCTGGGAGGAGCAGCAGTGGGACTTTGTTAGAGCCGAGTCCTCGTAGAAACCCTCTGCTTATTGTCCAAACACAGGAAGATCCCGGTGATCTTGAAGCGGACTTTATCAGCTGATGGAAAGGAATTTGAAAGTTCCAGGATTTCATTTTAAACTTTCCTTGTCAGATGATGTCAGGAAGTGTTTATTTGTTTTTAAGGATTTCTTTTCTGTATTTGGAATCACTGCGTGTTGTTTTTGTCGTGATACCAAGTTGTCATTTTAGGATCTTAAACCTCCTCTTAAAGGAATATTTTTGTACAGCTTTTTTTTTTTTTTTTTTTTTTTTTTTTAAATAAATTATAAAATTTAA
>VURO01035505.1:0-14496 GCA_015108175.1 Pelvicachromis taeniatus | reverse complement strand
CCTCTCCTGTTCCCTCTCTCTCTCTCTCTCTCTCTCTCTCTCTCTCTCTCTCTCTCTCTCTCTCTCTCTCACTCTCTCTAAAGTGCACAATGTTACTTGAACATAAAAGTGCCCCTCAAAACAAAGCCCTTTGTGCAACCAAGATCATTTACATGCAGAAAAACATTATATAATACTCACACACACGCACACACACAGCATTTAAACAAGGCTGATGTGTACAGACGCTGTTCTTACAGTTGTATATTTCTGTAGCAAAGACTATGAAACACACAGAGCCAGAGCTTTTGTGTCTGAATGTGCCACTGCTCTTCTGCAAGGTCATTATCAAGCAACCCATGCCTTCTGACAACTGCCAGGAATATACACACACACACACACACACACACACACACTGGAAGAGAAACAGAGAGAGCATCTATTTGACCTAAAGACACAAACGCTCCCCTATCCGTGCTTTTCTTGCACACACTCAATACAGAAGCTAGTGATGCTAAAACATTTCATGTCAATAGTAAAACAAAATGCACAAAGGTGATTCCTCAGAGTTTCATTTTGTAAAAAGACGACAACACAAAAAAAAACTATACAAGCAAAGATTACAGTGACATGGTGCATGGCCCCTATGCACACTCCATACTAGACACAGTTAAAGTCAAGGAGTCCGACTCACCTGAGTTAACACAGTCAGCTGCTTAATACTAAAGGGACTGAAACCCCAGAGAGCTGCCCTCTGCTCCTTTACAGCTCACACACACGCCACCGGAGAGCATCCTGCTCAAAACAAGCTGCTCTCTTCCTTTTTTTCCCCTCTCTCTTCCTCCCTTCCACTCACACAGTCGCCCCACTGTCTGCCTCCGTCTCACTCACCCCCTCTCACTGCGATCGCGCCAGGAACCAAGCCACTTTCTCTCACAGGTTACCAGGGTGATTTGAGTCTCTGTATTACTGAGCTACTCTAGTGTAGGAACAGGGGGTAGTAGTCAGAGAAGGGAAAGGCAGAAGTAGTGTTGGAGAGGAGGAGGAAAGGAAAGAGGCTAACAAAAGAAACGTGGCCAACAGAAGAGAGGGGAAGCTGGCATTAGAAATGTAGAGCAGGTGAAAAGGGACACAGGAGTAAATCAGAAATGAGAAATGAAGTAACCACAGTCCAGACCAACTAATTATTAGCAGATATTGTTACATATAAAATGTGTCTGTCTATATTTGTTATAGACAGCAGGCTATTTCCCATTCAAACACTGGTTTTGATCTCAATTTTACTAGAATGATGGAACAGCGCTTTTTTTCTTTCATCTTTTCATCAAACACATGACTGCATTCATCCCGTAGCTTTCTAGTCTCCACCACAAGCGCACGCACACACACACACACACACACACACACACACATAATACACAGAGGTCCCTATTTTGGAGATAAGATTTAAAAACACAAAACAAAAGACAACAACCTCAGGCCATGTTTTCTGTTTTATGTCCACTGTCCTAAAATAGACAGCCGAGAGGGAGACAGAGCGCACTTAGTCAAAAACACATACACGCACACACACTCTACGAGCTGAATAATACGATGGCACACACGCTGTAATAACCAATTATTGTCTTATCTAGTTCTCATGTGTTCCTGTAGCAAAAAATGGAGGAATCACATTTGAGTAAATTGAATTTTAATTCATCCGTAGTCACACGGGAAAAGTCTTTTTTTTTAGACCAGATAAATCGATAAATCAAAACAATGTGATCAATAAAATTGTTTGCAAGAGGGGTCCTAAAATCTGATTTAAAAGTCAAAAAAAAAGGAGAAAGACAAAACACCGGACAGAAAATAGTTAATTTGTTATAACTGAACCCTCAATTACCTGCAGCTTCATTAATAAATAACACCCACTGACCATCAAAAAAGTACTGTTTCCTCACAATCACTGTATGGAGATGAGAACCATAGTGTGGGTCGCAAAGCGGAAAAACTCAAATAGTGTACATGCTGAATGTAAACTGGGCTTTTTGGATTCTGCAATACAAAATAACCACCTGTCAGACCAAACAGCAGCTCAGACCACACAGTCTTTCATTGTGACGCTACAGTGAAGTGCTGCCCAGCTCTGCCACGACTTCCTCTCTGAGAAACAGTGAATGGAGCTTGTAACTCCAACAAGGAGGCCCACAGAGAGGCATCTACTACAAAGCCAAATCTCTCGGGGCAAGGCTGTGTGAGTGTTGATACTAGTAGGTTGTGCGACACGCGGTTAATCAACTTACTGTGAGTTTTTATAGCTTCAAAATTAGTTATGTTGTCAAATCCAATTTTTATTTTATTTATAAAGCACACTTAAAAGAACAAAGCTTACCGAGGAGGGTCACACAATAAAATACCACATGCACACACACATCAATCAATGTAAATACTCACAAAAATAAAGCAGACAATACAACAGCCTAAATACCTAAAACTCCCACTCTGGGCAGAGAGCGAAAGATTATAAGTTTTAAAGCATATTCTAAAAATATGCAGAGGTAGGGGTTAACATTGTGGGGTGGGGGCGAGTTATTCCACAGTTTAGGGCTGGAAAAGCTCCAAACCCTGCTGTTCTTAGGTCTAGTCTTTGAGACATGGACAAGTAGCTGGTCTCGCTGACCTTGAATGAATACAAGAGCTCCGCAAGATATGGTGATGCCCCCCCAGACAATAAAACACACAATAAAGAATCCCTTCAGTGGCTTTCTATGCCTCCTAAAATGCACAGAAAGCCAGTGAAAGGCAGCCAAAACAGGGTAGATAAGCTTCATTTAAAGGGTTCTAGTAAGAAGATGAGCAACAGTGTGAACCAGACGAAGCTATGGAAGCATTGATGAACAGCTGAAGCTGTGAAACATAACAATGCAGTGGGTCCAATTTTGGAGCACCTCAGTATCATAATTCCAGTCTTGCTCTCATTAACGTAAAAAAAAAAATTAAGATTATCATGGCTTTGATTGTCACCCAAAAATTCTAGTAATAGTTTTAATTAATTACCACCTGGCAGAGGGATGTGGGAATCATCAGCATAGAAGTGGAAGAAGTTGCCTTATGTCTTCAGAATTGATCCTAGGAGAAGTAAATACAAGGAGAAAAGAATTTGCCCCAGAATAGAGCCTTTTGGAACTCCACATGGGAGCGGTGCACGGGGAGAAGTTAATCCACCAAAACAAAAAAATTTCTCTCCAACAAGTGTGACATAAATCACACTAAGTATTTGCTTTTTGCCCCCACACAGTGTCAAGGTGAGAAATAAGAAATAAGAATGCTGCAAAGGCAGCAGAAAGCATTAAGCATTAAAATAATGGCATCCCCAGAGTCCATAGTTAACAAAAGATCATTAAATGCTCTTAAGAGAGCTGAATCTGTGATATGAAATGCTTTAAAACCAGACTAGAACACCACAAGAGTCCATGCATGTCTAAAAAGAGTGGTGCTCAAGAAGAACAAACTTCTTCAAAATATTTGAAATAAAAGGGAGTTTAGAGATTGTATGAAGGAAAAAACTGAAGAGTACTGGAGTGTCAAGATTTGGTCCTTCAATCAGCCAATCAAAGGCTGCACCACTGCTTCCTTAAAATACAAAGGTACAACACCAGAACCAAAACTTAAGACTGAAAAAAAACAAAGGGTGTTGTCATTCAGCACTATAGATGATGGGAGTTATGTCTACATGCCATACTACAGATATAACTGTAAAACAATATTGATATTAAACATACAGTACTGTGCAAAAGTCTTCCCATCATTTCTTTATATTTTGTTAGAAAAATAGGTGCCACAATTTATGCAGACATACATGGTAAAACACTAAATAAGGACAAAGCAGAATTTGTAATTATACAGTACTGTGCAAAACTTATAGGACGCTGAAAAAAAAATGCCGTAAACAAAGAATGCGTTCAAAAAGGGAAGTGTTAAGCATTTATTTTCAGCAATTAACAAAATGCTGTGAATGCACAGAAGAAAAATCTAAATCAAATCAATATTTGGTGTGACCACCCTTTGCCTTCAAAACAGCATCAATTCCTCTTGGTACACTTGTGCACAGTTTTTGAAGGACCTCGGCTGGTAGGTCGTTCCAAACATTTTGGAAAACTAACCACAGATCTACTGTGGTTGTAGGCTTCCTCACATCCTTCTGTCTCTCCATGTAATCCCAGACACACTCGATGATGTCGGGATCAGGGCTCTGTGGGGACCTCCACTTCCAGTACTTCTTGTTCTTCTTATGCTGAAGATAGTTCTTAATGGCTGTATGTTTATGCTCATTGTCCTTCTGCAGAATACATTTGGGGCCAATAAACAATCGTTTATATTTTTGAAAGCATTCTTTGTTTACAGCATTTTTTCACACCTGCCTAAAACTTTTGCACAGTACTGTAATAAGTTCAAAAGTCAATATCTGGTATTACCAAATCTAGTACTTGCTATTGCTTGGTCGATTGAAATCTGATGATTCTTTTCAGCTTTAATAATTCCATCAATTTTGAGAAGATCCCAACACTACTGGCTGAAATGCCAGAGCCACCACTAGGTTCTTCTGTAATTTGGCATACTACTGCTTTTTTTTTCCTGTTTCCCTTCCTGAAGAATCACTTCTTGACTTACCTTTTCCTTCATGAGATCATTACTGATGGAGCTTCAGATGGCTCAACTGAAGGGTCTGATGCATCTCTCAGGTCCTGTTCCACATTTGGACAAATCTTTTCTTAAGGACATGAGCTTCCTATAATATAGTTTATATATAGCTTTTAAGCCTTCCATTTCTTCTTTAGTCTTCCACTTGTCCAGTTTCCTCAGAATGCTGTTTTATGCCTGTTTGACTATACTAACTTTGGCATGTTTTCATAAATTCAGATCAAAATTATGTGTAATTTGTGGCAGGCCGCTTGTAACAAAGGGCCTAAATATACCATTTCAAAAAGATTCTTTGCTAAGTTGTCTGTTGACACAACACTGATTCACTTATTGAGTTAGCTACTTTTTAATACTTCATGTACTTGATTCTTATTCTTAACAAGCAAAGAAAAAAACATTGAAATGGTCGGGTGAAAGGACTGGACTGAGTATAAAAAGCAAGCAGTCAATATCCAAAGAAAAAACTTTGAAAACTTCAGAAAGTCTGGGAAACTATTGCTTAAGACCAATTTAACAATTTCAAAAATATCTGGCTCCTTACATAATCAAATGAGGGGTGGCTCAAGACTTTTGCACAGTAATGCAAATATCAATATTATTTCCCTTGCCTAGTGTATAGCCTCTTGTGTATGAGACAAGACATGAAGACAGACAACCACGCTCACATTCACATCTCTTGACCTCATGTGTCCTCCTGTTGTGGTAGGAAGCCAACATGTCAGGAGAGAATCCATGCAGTACACGGGGAGAACATGCAAACTCCACACAGGCTGCATAAATCACTTTTTAAGGGAAAACATACTCTGAAAACTTAGTAAGCATCTTCTGGTTTCTTAAAAGAATTTTCCTTAAGCTTTTTGTTTTGATGGCTGCCTCACTGGAGAAATGCAACAGTTCATCCGAGGCAGAAAACTGTACTTCAGACATGCAGATACAGATCACTGAATTACAGTGCATCCTTTTGTTTGCAGCTTTGCTATTGCAGGAATCTGTGTAACCTGCCTAAACAGAAATTTAATGGCATTTTTATGATTTTATAATATTTTCTCAGAATTAAAAGCATTTTGTTGGCCTAAAGAAAACCTGCATTTTTCCAAGAAGGAAAAGTGCACCCAATTAAAATAAATAATATAGGAAACATTTAACTAATTGTGTTTTAGATTTTTCTACCTCATGACCTCCATTATTTTTATTAAATACACGGTACAACATGCTCAGTAAACAACACACATCACTTACTACAAAAACACAAACACTGACATTACAGGAACCTCTCTCTCTCTCTCTCTCTCTGTGTGTGTGTACTTTAAATAAATCACTGTCAAGTTACACAACGTGTGCAACTAATAAGTGTGCAAAAAGGCACCGTAATGGTGGACAGCCCTCTTGTGGTTAAAAGCACAATTGCAATAAAAAGGTTGTCTGAAAATT
Organism: Pelvicachromis taeniatus; assembly: GCA_015108175.1. Classification (NCBI taxonomy): domain Eukaryota; kingdom Metazoa; phylum Chordata; class Actinopteri; order Cichliformes; family Cichlidae; genus Pelvicachromis; species Pelvicachromis taeniatus. Next base: position 8,406 of record VURO01035505.1, on the reverse strand, counting down.
ACAGTCACAAAAGCAAAGCTCTGCAGTGGAGTTCATGCAGTTCCATCTCATATCACACCTCCCAGAGGGTCTTAAACTCCCTCTGTTCGATCCGGAGAAGCTCGCTGGTCTCTCTGCTGACAATGGTAGCGTGGCGCGGCGTGTTGTCCAGGATCGACTCCCCAAAGGCTGTCCCAATCCCCAGTGTACAGATTGTGACTGCATCCTGCACACAGACGTGGCAATTTTTAGTTACAGTGTTTCTATAACAGATGAGCATTTGTTATTGAGCAAATGTGCTTTGTAGCAGCATAGTGAATCCCCACGCAGTGAAATTATACAGCAGCAGCTACAAACAATGTGTATTAGATCTTTTTAATGAACTCGGACAGACGTGGAAAGCAGACAGATTAATATGTGCAAATGAATGCAAATAAATCCAAATATGAGAAACTGCTGTTTACTGTAAGACAAACATCTCTTGGTGCTGTATATAATTGGGCAGGCTAGTGGGAAGCAACGCACGCATATTCACTGCTTACTGGTTCAAACAAACACACTGCTTGCTATGGAAACCTTTTCAGCTGTCCAAACTGACATTTCAAATATAGCCACAGAAAGTAGGCCACCAATTTCACTTTAGGGCTACATACATGAAAAGGACGTCTCACAATGGAGGAGCTTCTCATCGCCGTCTTTCATTCGAAGCAAATCCTCTCTCCTTCTCCTCCCACGTGTCATTCTTCCCCACTCCATGTACAGTATAACTCTATTTCCACGCTCTCACAGCAAGGGTTTAAAGTAAGGAGGAAGCACAATTCTCAGTGGCAGTTTCGCTCTGGTATATTTAGGAAGGGAGGCACAAATGGACACTAAAGAGTCAAACAAAACCAGCTCTCCAAAATACGGGACAGAGTAGAAGTCCCTTACAAGTTATTTTGTTTGATAGAAAATATATGAGCGCACTAGGCAATACCAACCATGAAAGTCACATTACTGTCATGGTTGGTATTTTTACAAGGAGACTAGAGAATTAAAAAAGCATCCAAGTCATTATTCATGTGTGTTTCTCAATGTGACTTGAACTTTACCTGGTGGTTGGCAGTTTCTGACACTTTGACATCCAGGGAGCCAGAAAGGACCGCATACCAGCTGGTGCCAATGTCTCCCTGTCGAAACACTGCATACAGAAAAATACATTAAACCATATTGAGAGCTGATGAAAAACATCACTAAGACAAAGGCACTCATAAAAACATGCCCTGCAATCGAATGATAAACCACAATCACCGCTGAAAAAAGACATCAGCCAAAAAAGTTTTGATATGACGATAAACTGATAATAAATATATTTGCAACAAACAGAAATGCGTTTGTTTTTTAAGTTATAAATGCACGTATAAAGGAAAGCCTTTTAAATCCTTTAATCTTTAACTGAAAATAAATGGACTTGAGTTCAAATAAGCAAAACACAACGACACAATTTTTGTAGTTTTGCTTCTCTACATCACTGCAGTAAATCTTAAATCAAACAATCGTGGTGTGACTGAAGTGCAGACTTTCAGCTTTAATTTGCATTAACGAATTGGACAAACTAACAGGATTTAATTGTAATACTTGGACGAAAATGTGTTGCGGTCAGTGACTGTGCGAAGACTGCAACCCATGGATGTCACCAAATGCTGTATTTCCTCCCTTGAAATGCTCTGCTTAGGTCTTTACTGCAGCCACCTTCTGTTGCTGCTTATTTGTGGCTCGCTCTCTGACTCCAGCAACTGTAAAGCATGCATCATGTGACTAAATTGGCCAGTGAAGAATACCCAGTTTCTTTGCCTTTTGAAACTCTCGGGTTGCTTATGCAGGATGCTTTGTTTCATTTTCCATTTGCACTGTGAAACACTGTCGGATCGGTTTTGCAGCATTTGTCTAAATCTGAGCAGAGAGTACAGTCATGTACACGTCACAGTTCATCCTGCTGCTCTCTCTGCAGTCTCACCATCAATAAACACTATAGTGATCCAGTCCCACTGGCAGCCTTACATACCCATGCCCTAACAATGCCTTCACCGTGTTTGATAGATAACATGCTTTGGATACAAGTTAATCTTGGTTTCATCTGTCCACAGATTCTTTTCAGGCTCTTGTAGATGATAAACCTATTCCTCAGGAGTGTTCTTGATTTGGCTAGAAGTTGTTTTTCATAAGCCTTGATTATAATCCGTTGTTAATACGGACACAGGCAGCTGGAGACAAAAAACAAAAAAACATGCAGGATGCATACACGGACCCTTGCATTCATCTTCTGATGGTGAAATTTACTTAAATCACTTGGACTCTATCAGACTCATGGATGCAGAAAGCATAATGGAGGCTTTAACCATGAAAATACTTCTATCATAATCCACTTTAATTGCCTTCTGTGGTCTTTCAGGCCTTTTGGTATCCTGAGCTGGTCAATACATTCATTCTTTTTAAGAATACACCACATTAACACTTTGCTATCACTCTCATCGACTGAAAGCAAAACAAAATAAACCTAATCATAGCCTCTCTCACTGGCACTGACATCTCTTTGGGCTTCATATTTAAAATGAATGTGAAAAGCTATAAAATGCTAATTCAAGCCTTTTAATCAATTCCAGATATTATGTCTGTTTAATTTGTCATGAAATTACATGAACAGGCCCCACTTGGCCATGAAACTGTGTTTCAGTCAACTGTCCAATTAATTTTGAGCCTCTGAAAAAGGGGGACTGTGAATAGAAAACGGCTGTAATTCCTAAACAGCTGACACAATATTTTTGGTCAAACCCACTGAATTAAAGCTGCGCTTCAATGACACGTTGGCTGATTGATTTAAAATCCACTGCTTGCAGAAAATTCAAAAAGACAAAGCATGAAGTCCAAAAGGAAAACATAAAACACACAGGGTCTAGGAAACTATAGTGCAAGAAGAACAGAGTAATGGGAGGATACCACTATATATACTTACTCCTGTAAGTATATAGTATACTTATACTATACTTATACTTATATAGTGGTATCAGGGAAGTGGAAACAGCTGGGGAAAATGACACACAGTTGAATTAAATCACAGTCAGGATGAGGCAGCATAAGCAAAAGCAAACGCAAATACAAGGGACAAATAACTATCAAAATACAGCAGGAAATGAGTTAACTAAATAGGAAAAAACATGACACATGAATGAAGTATGAACAAATGAATAAGAAGCAAATAAATGAAACCTAAAAAATCAAAAACTCACATATACTTGCTGAAAATACCTACAACAGAACAGGTGTACAGATGCAAAATCACCAAAATTGTGACCTTGTTCAGCAAAATATGGACCTAAATGTAAAGTAGCTTCACCCTAACCTAAAATGTAATTGACTAATCAATCATTAATGCAAACAAGTAGCCATGCAAAAACAAAAAGTGCTAATATTAGTACATATATACAAATTAGTTAAAAACAGGCTCTGAAGACAGTTAAGACACATTTTTGCATTCCAGTGCATCATAAGTCTCACTGCGGTCTCTCCTTAAGAGACAAAAAAGAATATGACATACTGTATGATGATTTCCTCCAATCATTTAGAGCCTGACTAAACTCGACAGCATCAAACACATCATTTTACATTCCTGTCAGCATTGTGTGTTCGTGAGTGTGAGTGTACATACATGTGATGCCTTTCTCCAGACATTCATAAAAGGCACAGGCACAGATCTGTAGTAGGAGCGGAGGTGGGAACCTCTGGAAGGCTTTGACCTCTCTTAATCGGGTCAGAATAATATCCACGTCCTCTCCCGAGCGCTCCGAAGGCCTGTGCAGAGGAAGAGCCACCATTAAACCCACACGAGGCGTTAAAGAGGTGTATAAGTGGTTATGCAAAAAACAATTGAGCGTGATGTAACTTGTTCAGCGTGATGGATTATCTGTCTTATTCAGGTCTATTTCGGCCTGAAGGGTAGCAAATCAATCAAAATCCTGCAGTATTCTTTCATTAGCAGTCATGTTAGACAGTTGCAATTATCAGTCAATGGACTAAACCACGAGAAAGCAGCGATATTGCCCTTTAAGTAAGAAGGCTGCTCTATTGTTATAACATTATCTATGAATATTTGTGTGAGAGCACGCTGTCTTCATTGTTCTGCCTGGTGTCTTAGTGATAACAGTGAAGAGCTGCAGGCACCGTTTCTCTCAGCTCAGGCCCCCCACAGGCTGTTGATGTAAGATCTCATTTGTACTGCTGCTTTTTTTAATGCGCTTAAATCTGAGCACACACACACACACACACACACACACACACAACTAAGACATTGTTGGACATCTAAGCAGGCACACACACAGAAGACCGCACACACACACAGAAGTTTGATCTGCGAGCTTAAACAGTCTGTTCTGAGACGTGATGGTGCAAAAATACCAAGCCAAAATGTCTCGGAGTAACACACTGCACTTAGCACCATTCATTCACTTATTTTTCCTTTTTTTTTCCTGATAGTGACTCATCTTTGCACGTGTGTGTGTGTGTGTGTGTCTGTGTGTGGATATATGTGTGTGTTCATACAGACTAGCTAATGCACTGTGGGCTCTTCCTTCACAGATGAGATGCTGTCAGTCCCCTCTTCTGCTTCATCTCCTTCCTCTTCCCTCGCTCGCAGCTCTCGCTCCTTTCTGTCTGCCTCTTCTAAACCTTTCTCTAATCGCCATCTACTTTTCTATTCCTCCTCTTTCAAGACTTGCCCGTTTTTAGAACATGATAGGCAAGACTGAAAGGAACAAATGCAACCCATTTTTCTCCTTTTCACTAGAGGCACAAATTCCTGGTGCATTTAGTCCCGCAACTCACACATACCAAATGCCCTATTTATCCCTTTACGTCTGCTCTGCAAGCTCAAAGGCAGCAGTGACTCCCACTTTACTCACATGTAGGTATGTACGGTAATAAACACCGAACACGTGTGTCACGAAGCAGTGAAATGTACCTGTACCATGTACCTGGAAGGGTTTGCCACAGTAAACACAGATCAAAGGCTGCATTGCACAGCCCATCTTCCATTCCCATATCAGCCACAAGCTCAGAGCTTTTAAAGGTGGGTCCTTTTTTTCCTCTCACTTTCTTTTTTTTTTTCTTTTTGGTCTCTGACTCATCCACCTACAGCTCGTGTATTGGCCCTTGGTGCTTCAACAGGGTGTCATATTCCAGAGTAGGTTGGGTTAATGGTTGAGACAGGTGGACTCCCACACACTACGACAGGGAGAGACAGGGAGGTGAACTCTGCAGGCTTGAATGGGTAATACAAACACCACCCTTCACATATGCGTCTATAGTAAAACTGTTCGGCTCTGTCAGTTATCGTCCCCTGGTTAAGTCTTCGCCCTTTCCCTTTTGTCCACTAACCTGTGCTTGCTCACTCGCTTCCTGTCGAGAGGAATCTGCCTCCCCCGCTGGTGAGAGAAGAATGTGACCTGAGAGTTGTTCACCTTCTATCACTCTCCCTTCATGTCTCCTCTCTTCCTCGACCTCTTCCTTTTGTCAGCCTTCCCCTCTCCCTCCCCCACTCGTCATATCAGCAGAGATCTCAGCTTTCAAGCACAAATTATGGCAAAACACACGCGTGCGAATACACACACACACACACACACACATACACAAAGGATTAACAAATCGACCAGCGTGACACGCTGAAGACAAAAACTAAGAGACGGCAGAAGGTTCTACAGATTGTTTCAGGAAACATCCATCTGGAAAAATTCACTGTTCACAGACAAATAAATCAGAGGTTGATTTGTGGCAGCCTGTTAAAGTGTCACACAGATTCAACACAAACAGATTTATTCGCCTGGTGGATTAATACATTACTGCAACACAGATTATGTGATTGTATGCAAGAACTCTTCTGACACTCATCTGCATCACCACTATCAACCAGAGATGGTGTTAAATCACTGAGTAGCATAAGCCCTGCTCACTTGGCATTCAAATGACCAATTAGAGTTAGAAATGACTCATCAAGCTTTGCAAGATTTGCAACTTAGCCTACATAATACGCGCACTTATACCTTTCACCTATGAGGAATTGCTTTTGCTAAGACACACTACTTTGATATGTCATCCTAGTGCTCCACAAAAATATTTTCCTGCAATAAAAAAGACATTAAATATAAACTTGGATCTGGCTCGGTGCTGTGTGTACGTTGAGTGTACCATCTATTTAACTCCTGGGTCAACAGAAAACAAAGCATATAAGATCTTATCCCACATACTTTACAGCCACCGGCAATAAATGTCTTCGGACAGATATATTACAGACAGTCGTCTCTTAACCTCTGTCTTTCTTTCACCTTCCTCCCCTCCCTGCCTCTCACTCCTCACTTGCTCACATCAACAGTTAGCTTAGATGAAAGCTCCCAAACACACACACACAAACACACACATGCACTCCTGGATATTGATTGAGTAAGAGGTGGACAGCTTAAAAGCACTGAGTGCTCTACAATAAGATGCTGCAGTTCCCCGTGTCTTTATGAACATCTAGCTAATACTGCATAGTGGTGACTTTAAGTTTCCAACATAATTATTCAAGCCTTAACATCGGTAGATGTTTTTAGCACAATCACTTAAAAAAAAATTTTTTTTTGCACATTTATTTTATGAGATAAGTGAGCAGGAGATGGACACACTCAACCAAAGCTGCAAACAGAACACAATCGTGTGTTAACTTGGGAAACCAAATTTATTTGCAGTGTTTCTGTGATGGACCACCAAGCTATTGGCTTATGCCAATGAGAAGCCCTCTTAAATAGGGAGTGGCTGTAATTCTGCAGCCAATCACATTCCCCATTTGCTCCCCACACCACAACAAGGATCACACCAACCCGTTGAATTTTTTTACAAAAGCATAAGGACATAACTGTTCACATTATGTGCAGCTAAAACTGAAGCAATCGGGCATTTAAACTATTTCTAAATTATTGCAGATTGCGAATTATATTTAAGCAAGAATGTTCAGAGATTTTAAAGGTGCCGGCATCTCGAGTGTGACTATTGGTGGTAATGTGTCTTTTATGGTAAGAAATCATTGATTTTTACAGTGTAAATCTGAAGATGCCAACTGAGCATCTGGAAAGCTACGAGGCCTTTCTCACTCATTTCTGATGATTTATATACCGATCAATTACTTGCCAAAAATAACCCAAGGACAAATTAATAGTTAAATTGGTTAAAAAGTATAATGCTGTGTTGTCAGTACCTACATCAGTGACCAATAGTTGCATTTATGCATCCAGTTTTATTCCAGGTGAGGATGAGGAGACAAGATGGTTGCTTCAGGTTGCCATTGGTAATGTGAGAATGTGTCAGATAGGTGTGTGTGTGTGAGAGAGCTGTGCAGTGCATGTCATATATGTCACTGCCTATGATCTACAGTAATTATTGTAGTGCTGCTCTTCATCATGTTTATTTATTCTCTCCCTGAGCTTTTTCAACACAGTATGGGAGCTTCACTGTTAATTGGGCAGGCACAGTGTGGACTAAACGATTTTTCTAATCGCTGCAGCTTTTGGATTGTTGAGCTGTTGATAGACAAACTGTGAATTGGATGTTCGGTTATTCTAATCTATCTAGACTACCGTAGCCTCATGCAGCACTGTGAGATAAACGGGAGGAGGAGAGAGAAAAAATGCACTGCCTGCGCTGGCTGGCCTCTAGTATTTTATTCAAATCACAAGCATACACGCCACAGTTGTATTTTAAAAATGTATGGCTATTTGATTCAAGCAGGCAGAGATAAACCATGTGCGTCTCACCATCAGCCATGCAGAGACATCACAGTGAACCTCGAAGCCACCAACGCCTTTTTGACCGGAGATATAAAAAAAAAAAGCAGGAATAAAAAAAAAAAAATCGGTGTGTATTGTTATGCACTGCAGTCTGCACAACTGGGCGACAAGTGGTGTCTATTTAGTGAAATGACAGCGATAATATACTAAAACAAAATGAGGCGTATCACGTTATTATTGCACAGTCACACACTGCACACGCAGCGATCACCGGTTCCGATTAATCACGTTGACGCGGATGAATGAAAGAGGGCAGAGACAACACAATCGTTGCTGTGTGGGGATGCGCGGCGTGGCACTGGGTCATGTAGCGCTTTCACCCACCTTTTATCCAGGCAGCAGATCCACTCCGCCGATGGGGACGAATTAGGGGACGTCTGCACCGCGACCATCTTCCCCGTCTGTGTGTGTGCGTGCGTGTGTCACTAGACGCTGTGATGCTTACCCGAGGAGGGTTCCCGGTTGTCGGTGGTCGTTAATGGTTGTGAGCTCCGACTGCGCCCCTCCCCGCCCCTCTGCCTCACACAACTACAGGACGTGTGTTTTATTTTATATATATATATGAAATATTTCATAT